>JARHVA010003140.1:495000-792500 GCA_037957365.1 Torreya grandis | reverse complement strand
AGCCATCCCCATGCCATCAATGAACTTAATGGCTAAATAGTCAAAGAGTAATTAATAACCCAATACTCTTACATTACAATTTAATTAAACAAATAGACCAAAAATTATATATATCTCTATAAGTTCAAACAATAATAAATTAACCCAATAGTAGTTCCATAAGAAATGTTCATACACAGCTAACACACAAAATTTATTATATAAAAAAATGTCTCAATATAAATAAAAATAAAAGACTGAACACCCTATGGGAGGAGTCATTTTTCTCCAATTTGATTCTCAAATGAATGCTGATACCTAGTAGGGTTACCTTCAATAACCCAAAGACTATGAGCACTATTACTGAAATAAACAACCCAACATACAAAATCACCATTCCCAATTAAACTCATTCAAAACACATACACGCAAAGATGTTTAGAACTGAACAAATCACAAGAACCAAGTATGTAATAAAAAATGACGAGTTTCCACTTAAACCTCAAAATCTATAATAACCCATATGGCCTTGCATTATCAAAAAGAAATTATGATTAGAATGTAGGTTCACTATGAAATCTTATGAATTCATGGTGAACCTAAAACCATTTAGTCTCGTAAGGTTTTTATTCCCTAACACAATTGAACATGAAAATCATAAGTCATAACAAAAAATAACAATGCACTAATTACTTGGAGTTAATGACATTCATGTAGATAAGTAATATGGTGAGTGCTTCTTTTCTTATTCTTACCACATCCAAAAAACCAATAGCATTTCCTTCGCTCTAGGAACCCCATTATCTCCTCACTACCATTAATGGTTTATAGGATGAAAACCACAGTTTCTCACTCATCCACCATAATTTTTTCCCTTGATTTTTGGCCCAAAAAATAACTTGTGCAATAAAAATATCTATGTTTCACCAAGGCATTATTCCATACTCAAGATTCGAGTTGAGTGACAAAAAAAAAAACCAATGATCATAATAATACTAATATCATCAACCAATATTAATAATAATGCCAAGTGGATATGTCAACATGGCCCCATGAATATTATAATACATTGAACTCTTTAACAACCTAATGACACAACATAAAATTACCCTACAAGGTCAACACTTTAATTAATATCATAATTCTTGCAATGTTCCATTATAAAATTAAACTTTCAATAGATTATTAGCCAACATGCATGATTCATGAATTACAACATAAGAAACTAATCAATGACACTAAGCCTTGTAATCAGTACACCCTCAAAAAGTAAGAAACACTAAAAATAAACATAATAAACATATAACAATCACTAGTCAATTGAAACCATTGCAAGAAAAATTTCAAGCATACCATAATAATAAACAATCACAACTCCAAATGTCCAACCAAGGTGAAGCTATAAATTAACAAAAATGACTAAAATAAAAATAGGAGAGATATCAATGGCTCAAAATATCATTCTCATTTCTCTAACTTTTAGTTTTAACTAATTTTTCAAGGCTCTTTTTCATGACACCCAAATTTATGAGGTTTTCCATAAATATTAGCTCATACAACATATTCTTGAGGTCACAAAAATAGAAATCACTAGTATAGAAACATGATCTAATGTAAATAACATAATATAAAATATAAATAGAAAAAACATGATAAAGTGAATCAACATAATCATCTAATTTGGCTTCAATAAAAAATATAACAACAAGATGAAATGAAATATAATGTCAAAATTATAATCACATCCAGAACTCCCAATCTAAATAACATCTAGATCAAGAAAAATATGCTATATAAAGTCAAAATATTAGTATCAAAGGGTTAGGTCATGAAACCCTTTCCCCATTAAATAGGTTATATCCTAGTGACTATTAAAAATATTAAAGGATAGTGCTTCCTTAAAAGTTACATGTCTTCCCAAGTGGCACTTGTTTCACTCAATTAATCCCACTATACTAAAACTTGTTGAATGTTTCTATTTCTTAGTTTAATCCTATAATTGCCTAGAATTTTCAATGGTTCTAGCTACATCTTTTCCTCTTCTATAACATAAATATTTTCCCATTCCAAAACATGAGAAGGATTAGGTATGTATTTTATTAATTAAAAAATATAAAAAATAATGGATTCTAGATAGAGAAGGGGCCAAAGCCAGCCATTAGGCAATAAGGACAATATTATCCACAATGTCAAAGGGTTTGACAAAGCATGGAACTAGCTTTGAGATTTTTCTAGATGTAATTGATATTTTCTTAGGTATAACATATATAAAAACCTTATCAACTATAAAAAAATTCATGAGGTGTTCTTTTATAATCAACATATCTCTTTTTCCAATCTAAGGTAACTCTAAAATTCTAGAAAATTAAGGCCATTTTTTTTATCATATTCCTACGTTAATTCAGGGCTAATAATGTCTCTATTGCTAAATTAAACCATCCAAGTAGAGTTGAACACTTTCATCCCTAAAATGACTCAAAATGAACCATTTTTAAAAATCAAATGATAAATAAATATTATAAGAAAACTTGACTAAATGAATATAATCCTTCCATTTAGTTTACTAGTCTATGACATACATTCAAAACATGTCCTCAACCACTTGGTTGAGTCTTTCAATTTAAACATATGTTTTCAGGTGTATGAAGAACTAAAATTCCATCAAGTTCCAAATTATATAGTTAAGCTCTTCTAAAACCTTAACAAGAACATTTTTTCTTGACAAAAAATGACCATTTTGGGTATCCCTTGAAATTGAACTAGCTCTTTTATGAAATATTATGTAAACATAGAGGAATTATATATTAGATTTCCAATAATAAAGTGTTGTGCCTACTACAAGACTTATGAATCCCAATAATAAAATCAAGATATATTATATCATGGGGTATAATAAGCCTCCCAGGTGATAATTTGCAGCCTTGATGCATTTACTATAATCATATTTCCATAAATTTGGTGACATCGTGCCTCATCCCAGGCCAAAAAATAATGTGTTTTCAACTCATGTCATCTTAGTAAGACCTGAATGAGAAAAATGGGGAGTTTTATGTGAATCTTTTATCATAAGCCTCTGTAAATCACATGTTTTAGGTTTAAATTTTTTATTTGTATGCCTCAAATATTTATCTCTCTCAACAAAAAATTATCAAATGTTTTTGCTAAAGGCTCATTAGCCAGTCTTACACTTCTTGGTAGTATTTATCAATAAGTTTTTATTTTAACATAGTAGTTCTAAAATTTCTTGATAGTATAATTAGGGAAGTAAGTTACATTTGTCAATTAAGTGAATCATTCAAATTTGATTAAATTACTTATATTATTCATAAAAATAGAATTATACATCATATAATTAAGAGTATAATAAATAGATCCATTATAATAATTGTTGAAAGAGTAGAATACTTGAATATTATGACTAAGAGACTTCAAGGGGGAAACCTCCACAATAATTAAATAAGAAAAAAAAATCAAAATATGAATATGAAATTATAACCACTACCTCCTATATATACTCTACTTAGCCAAGGTTATTCCATATGCACACCATACTAAGAACATAAAGAAATGCAATAAGATAATATGAAGGTGTGTAATCCACAAGTCGACCACACATATCCTTAGATAGACTATAGTTTAATGGTGTAGCATTCTCTTCCCCTTCAAAATGACATTATACTCAACATTGAATCAAACTAGGATGTTGTTGTATGAATGCTTCATCCTCCCATGTTGCATCTTTAAAATTCAATATTTTCCTTTTGATCAAATACTCCTTTAAGGTTACAGCCCATAATTGTTTAGTACACATGTGAAATATATCTTAAAGTTCCATAATTACTAAACCTTATTCATCCAATTTAGGTAACTCAATCTAAGTAGACACTCTATGTATAATTACCTTCTTTAGGAAAGATACATGGAATAACAAATGTATGTGAGTAGATGGAGGAAATTATAGCTTGTAATCCATACTACCAATTTTATACAAGATATGATAAGGGCTGTAATACTTAGGTGACATATTTTTATCCTTTTTATTACTTTAAATACATTTACTTATATAAATGAAAATTCACAAAGACCCAATCACCTATGGTAAAATGTTACTCACTGCAGTTTTGATCTACTTGTTATTTCATTCCATTTTGTTCCATTACTAAATTCTTTCACAAAATGAATACCACCTCATGTTGATGGTGAATGTGTTCCTCAATAGCTCAAACTTTAGGATGCACTGTCAAAGTTAAAGTGATGGATTGGGGGTGATACCTATATAATTCCACAAAGGGAGACATCTTGGAAGAAGTGTGAAAATAAATTATCACACCATTCAACAAGTGACAACCAATGAACCCTTTTGTCTTATTTTTTAGAAATAAAACAATGAAGATAACCTTATAGACATTTGTTTACTACCTATATGTGTCTATTAGATTGAGGATTAAAGTATTAGCTATGAGATAACTAGGTGCCTAAACATGCAAATAATTAAATCCAAAAATTACTAGTAAATATGGGATCATGGTCACTTACAATGATCTTTTAGGTACCATGCAATTTATGAGTTATATTAATAAAATAGAAGCTATTGTACATGCAACAAATTATTATGACAAGGAACAAAAATTAGCATACTTGGTGAGTTGATACAAAATACCAAAATAACATTTTTACCCTTAGACCATGGTAACCCTATAATGAAATCCATGGAAAAATCCTCCCAACGTTGACTAGGGATGGATAAAGGCTACTAAAGACCTAGGTTCTTAATATTTTCACCTTTGTTTTTCTAACATACATACATTTAAACACATACTTATAGGCATCCCCATTGATTCCTTACCAATAAAAACCCTTCTTGATTTTATTATAAATTTTTTTTAAATTTAAAATTACCTCTAAGTGGAGAGGCATCAAGTTCTTGAAGAATTTTGTGTTTGAGGAGAGAATGCTTATAGAGGTATAATCTATATTTAGACAATAATGTGTTCCCCTTCCATGTGATTTTTTTTATATTCATCATAACCCTATTGAAAATTTTAATCCAATCCTTGGTAGCATTTCCATTATCCCATTTAGATATTTCTTCCTCTAGCCAATCTGCCTACCACATGGTCATGCTACATAATAATGCCTCAACTAATTCATTACATTAAGAGAGGGCATCTTACACCAATTTCTCTTTTCCTTTCTTATACACTATTTAAAAATCATATCGTAACATTTTAGTCACCCATTTATGTTTTTATTTATATGATAATCTTTGATCAAAGAAATATTTGAGGCTATCATGATCCATCTTTACTTGAAAGTGACCACCTATCAGATAATGTCTCCATTATTTCACTACATGTAGAATATCCATCATCTCTTTCTCATAAATTTTTTGATCCTATTTTTTTCTTCAATTAGTGAATTTAAAATTCCATTGGTCTACCCTCTTATATGAGTATATCCCCCATGCAATTATTGATGTATCACACTTGACAACAAATGTTTTTGAAAAATTAGGAGTAGCCAAAACTGGAGTGGTACACATAGCCATTTTCAACTATTAAAATGCCTTGGTAGTTTAATATATCCACTAAAATGAGTATTTATTCAAAAAAAAATAGGTGACTGGGGATACAATGCTACCATAGTTTTTAAAAAACTTATGATAGTAACTAGTTAGCCTCATTAATCTTTGAAGGTTTTTAAGGGTCTTGGGAACCTACCACTACATCATCACTTGGATTTTTTTAGGATCAAATTTCACTCCTTCATGTGAAAAAATATGATCCAATTAATCCAACTCTTAGAAATAAAAATCACATTTAGAAGGTTTGGCATAAAGTTGATATTGTTCCAAAACAGGAAGTACTTGTTTCACATCCTTTAAATGGTCTTCCCAATTTTTGTTGTAGATGAGGATATCATAAGAAAACTAATACAAACTTTATAAAAGTGGCCTAAAAAGAATATTCATCAAAATCCAAAATGAATATGGTACATTAGTGTGGCTAAAAGGAATGACCATAAATTGATAATGACCTTGATGATTTCTAAAAGTTGTTTTATCTATGTCCTCATCATGAATATCAATATGATGATACCTAAAGAGAAAGTCTAACTTGGTAAAATAAAAATTCCATGTAATTCTTTTAAAAATCATTAATTACTAAAATAGGAAACTTATATTTGATGGTGTACTTATGAAGTTCTCTATAGTATGGGTACATCATCCAACTATCATCTTTATTATGCACCATGACCATCAGAGATGAATTTTAGTTTTGACTATGTCAAATGATTCCTATCTCTAGAATTTCCTATACCATCTTTTCAATTTCACTCTTTTGGGCATAAGGATACCTATAGGGCCTTATGTTAGGTTTTCTACTTCATGGAATGATCTTGATGTCATAATCATGTCCATGACTTGGAGGAAGTCATTTTGGCATGTCATAAAAAATAATAGAATGATCATCTAATAACCTTTTTCAAATTAGGATGTGTATACTCCTTGGTTGGTTGAACCTCTATGGAAAATAAGCGTTCCAAAAAAATTGTATACCTTTTTTAAGAATATCCATCATTTTATGGGAACTAACTAGTTGTGGAGATTTATCCCATAATCCACATAGTTCAAAGGTCTTACCTTCTAAATGGAACCTTATGAATAGTTCTTAGAAATTCATCTCAATAGTGGCCAAAGTGGTGAGCCACTTCACTCCCAAAATAATGTCAGCTCCTCCCATGGGAATAAAAAACATAGGGGAATCTAACAAGTACTCTCCCATAAGAATATTAAAGGTATGGAATTTTCCATAATAGTTGATTGTACCACCATCTATAATCATAACCAAAAATTATGGAGCTGGGTAAATGGAATCATTCAAATGAGTAGGCAACTTACTATTGATGAAGTTATGTGTACTCCTAGATTCAATTAACATAGTATCATTATATTTCTTCAAGAAGCAGACCACCTTAAAATTTTGAGTACTAATTCTTGAAAGTGCATGGTAATAAATAATAGGTTGAGAATCTTCATATTAATCCTCAGGTTCTTCTAAACCTTCCCTTGAAACCTCATAATTTTTTTCCTCCTCATTTTTACCTTTAATGTAAAACAATTTATGTTCAATACATCAATATCTATTTCTACATTTTATATCACATACAAAACACAAACCATTTTTATGTTTTTATTCAATTTTTTGAGGTGTCATTTTGGTAGGCTATGGAAATGATGATTTTGGGAAAGTGAATTCATACACATTAATGAAAGGTCTTCATTTGATAAATTCCTTTTACTCAACCAAACGTTCCCTTGGTGTGGCTTCATATAGATTACTATGATGAAACATGAAAACATCTAATTAGATGTTATCTTAAAGGCCACCCAAAAATAGGTCAATCATATTTTCCTCAGTGATGTTTATCACATGTAAGGAGAGATTATAAAATTAATGAATATAATCCTTTACCATCTTAGTTTGGTGAAACTTGGATATTTGGTTAAATTAGTTTTTTGAGACATTGATGTGATAGTAGAGTTGTAACTCTTCATAAAATATAGACCAGGAAACTAAGATACCCTTAATTTTATTTTGAGCATAGAATCAATGATACCAAATAAACTACTCAGGTTCTACATATATAAAATCCATGACCACATTTTGTGAGTAGGGAGTCTAATTAGATCAAATAAATATTCAATTTGATTAATCCATGTGAGTGTATCATTACCATGAAACTTTAATAGGTCCACTTTTGGTAACAATAGCTTTGTACCATGGTTGGAATTATGATTATTTAGATGAGAAGAATAAAACTAAAGTGGTGGAGGGTTATTTTATAACTATTGAGTTGAAAAGTTCATCAATTACCCAGTGATGTATTGTAATTAATTATAAATGTTATTTAGGTCCCCTCTCAGTTGTGTGAGGTCACCTTTAATAGCATCAAGATCATATTTATACACCATGCCTTATAACTATTAATTAATCTACTAAACTACCTCCAAAATACTCAAATCAAAAGTTTTTGACTCTATGTCATCATTGCAAGGATTTTTCAGTGTTTCTTTCCCTTTCCTAAGACCATAAATGTTATTCCTTGCTTTTCAAAAAACCTAGAAGGGTCATGAATAGGAAAAATATATTAGGAGATGATACCATTATGATCTCCTCACCAAGACAAATCTAATGACTACTAATATGCATAAGCGTGAAAACTTTAGGCCCAAAAAAGTGTGCTAATAGAATACACTATTGTGATCATTTCATAAAGATGAATATAATGACTATTAGTTTTCACAAGGTAAAAAAAATTCTAGATTTTTTTTACTTAAATAAACTCATGAACAAAATTGTTGTGACAAAAAAATTCAATTCCTCCTAGATCATAGGTTATGCTTTTTTGGCCTTCTACTACCCAGGATGCCAAACCTAGAAAAAAACCACGTCATAGAAACTTACCCAAATCAAAGATATGATACCCCTTGTAAAGAAATTACTTATATGATTTGCAATAATAGAACTATATATTATAAAATTAAGAGCTATATAAACATATCCACAATAATTTTTTTTGAAAGATTAGATTACTTGAATATTATGATTAAGCCACTTCAAGGGGTTGATATCCACAATAATTCAATAAGAATAGAATTAGTAATATGATCATAAAAGACTAACCAGTACCTCCTTTATATACTCTACTTAGACAAGGTTTTTCCATAGGTAGACCATACTAAGAACATAAATAAATACAACAAGATAATATGGCATGTAAGCCATAAATCAACCACACATATCTCTAGATGAACTATTGGTTAAGGGCATATCATAACATGATTTTAATTTCCCTTGGAAAAATATATGCCCATGCCAAAATTATTGATAAATTATATCCGTATTCACTAACGTGCATTCAAATCATCCTAGAAAAAAAGTGTTCCTAGGCTATAGTGATCAAAATTCACCTTCAAATGCTTTACCAATAGGAAATGATTCCATTTATTCAAAGCATGCACTATGGAAGTAAGATATAAATCATGATTAGGGTAATTTTTCTCATGCTCTTTCAACTTATGTGACTCATAAGCCACCACATTACTATATTGAGTCATGATGCCACCAAAGCCCTCCTTGAAAGCATCATCCCAAATCTTGAAATCACCATTTGGGTCAGGAATAATCAAAATTAGGGATATGGTTAATAGATATTTAATCTTTTGAAAAGTATTTTCACATTGAGGTGTCCATTTTTTTTACCCTTACACTATAAGGAAGTGATTGGATTGTCTAGGTGGTAAAAACATTTCATAAACCAACAATAATAACTAACTATCCCCATAAAACTATTCACCTCATGCACATTAGTAGGATTAGGCCATTCTTGAATGGCCTAAATTTTAGTCAGGTCTATAATAATACCTTCTTTAGAGATAATGTGGCCCAAATAATGTATCTTAGATTGATATAAAGCACATTTGGATAGATCTCCATATAACCTATGTTGTAATAACCTTTGCATAACCAACCATAAATGTTGATCATGTTTAGACTCATCCTTTGAATAAATAAGGATGCCATAAAGAAATAAAAGCACAAACTTGTCTATAAAATCCTTGAATATGTTTTTCATTAAGTTCATAAATTTAGCTAGTGCATTCGTTAAGCTAAATAGAAAAATAATTAACTCATAGTGGCCATACCAAATTTAGAGTGTTTTTTTATAAATGTCTTAATATTTAATCCTTAGCTGATGATAGTATGATCTTAAATCAATTTTGAAAAATACTGTCGCATCTTTATTTAATCAAACAACTCATCAATCCTTGAAAATGGATATTTATTTTTGATCATTATCTTATTAAACATGTGGTAATTAGTGCATAGCCTTAATTTTTAGTCTTTATTATTCATAAAGACCACTAGAGAACCACAAGGAAAAACACTTGGACCATTACACCCATTGTCCAAAATTTCTTGTAACTAAAATTTTAATTCTTTAAAATCAACCAGCATTCATTCAACATGGGGCTTTAGATGTAAGGGCAATTCTTGGCACAATATCTATTGAGAAATCAAATCCATGCTTAGGTGGAAGACTAGGTAGTTTTTGAGGATAAATATCCATAAACTCCATTAAAAATGGAAAATATTGATAGGGATATTTTGTTTCTTTAGGTAGCTATTTTAGTTGAATTACATAAATTTTACACCACTATTTCATAGCCTTTTTAAAATATAGATCTGAAAGTACCTCATAGGTCTTTGGCCCTTGGGTGCCTCATATTTCTACATGCTTTCCAAATTCATTATTATATTACATTCTCTTTCTAGAATAATCAAGGGCTGCTTAGTGATGTTGTAACTATTCCATGCCTTATATAACATCATGGGACTAAAAAGGCATCAAAAATATATTTACTTTGGTTATGAAAATAACCAAGTCAATATAAACTTGTTTTAAGAACTCTTGGATAGGTACCCTCTTAATAGTACTAAACTCAACTTCCAATCCTTATCATGTCTGAATAGTTTCAATTTTACATTGATTAGCAATATTTGGTGAAATAAATCTGGCTGTTGCACTATAATCAATCAAAATAGATATATAGATTCCATCTATTATACCTTTTAATTTGATTAGGGTGGACTAAAAATCACCTTTCCAATTATATATAATTACATACACATGATGGTCTATCAGTTGTCCCATTTTTAGCTTGGGGTAGTCCTTGCAGTATTGGTTATCACTACATTCCCAATAAATAATAGTCCTTTGTGGAGCTATAGGGATAGTAGTTTCCCTTGCAGCTAATCCACATTGGCTATTCTAATGTTGTTCCTTGTCATAGAAAATCATTTTTGAAGAACATTGGGAACCCAAAATTATTGTTTTTCCCATAAAATCTATTAAATTTCCTACTATTTCCATGAAATTTGTGATTTTGATCTGATTTCTTGAATTCTTAGTTATAGGAGAGAAATTCTTGGTCTTAGATTGTTGCTTAGTCATTTTAAATTTGTGTGTCACCCATTGTTGATATTTTCCCTCCTCCTTTACCCTATGATCAAATCCAATGGTGTTTTCCAAGGTCCTCAGATATGTCATATTAACAACATGTATTAGTACTTATTTAAGGCCAAAACTAAACTTAGTAACCTAGGTAACTTCATCATACATATAACCCACTCAATGTAATAAGTTTAGAAACTTTATTTCATATTCTTTGACAGACATGTTTTCCTATTTTAGCAATTGAAAATTAGTTATTTTATCTCCTTAAAATTGGCACTTAAGTATTGTATTTGGAACTAACTTTTGAATTTTTCCCAATAAATATCCATTGGTTGATATCCCTCTAAAACACAAAGGTGATTCCACCATAATACAATAGGTCCAACTAACTAATAGGCTACTACCCTAGATTTTATATTAGATGACATATTATATATATTGAAGTAATTTTGTATATTTACAAGACATGCATCAGTTGTATCTATAGATTCTTTACCTAAAAATGTGGGTCGTGGAATATTTTATAGTTCCTTAATTATTGGCTCAGCGATAATCAACATTACTTCTTGGAACACCTATGTTTCTTCTTAACCATTGTCAAAGTGAGGCATTTATTCATGAAGAACACATTGTAGATTATTTAATATGTGTTATTTATTTTCCATCTTATCATGAAGAGTATTCAAGGTTGTTAGGATCCTATTAATGACTTATATCTACTTATTAACAAGGTTATCCCCTGTTGCATTAGGATTAAGTTCATTTTTAACACCAAAAACATTGTTGAGAGAAGGTGTAGCTCTATTATGATTCATAATTTTAGAACTATAACCTATAACTCTTATTCTACCCCTTACTCTCATAAATATATCATCAACTTTATCATTTTCATTATAAACACCACTAGATCTAGTTCTAACCAGCTCCCTGAGAAGGTAGAAAGTATGGTTTAGGTAGAGTGCAGATTTAGGAAACCACCTCCTAGAGTTCACTTAGAATAGTAACCATACTCTGATACTAGCTTGTAAAAACCTTAAATAATGAATGAAAATTTATTATTATTGGAATTTAGATGAATCAAAGTAAGAAAAGAATTATGTGCATGACCTGATACACACTTCCAAACATGCAGATATGTTTGTTCTATTTTTGAAATTCTATGTGAAGGCAACCATGATGATAATATTTCACCATATATTATTAACTAGGGTAAACATAATTATAGAGTTATCTAAGGAAGAGGATGAGGCCACTAAAATGTATAGTTTGTGGTACATTAGTATACAATTCTACATTAATATAATCAAAATTATAACCATTTGGTTGTATTCTTTATAAGATCATCTAAGGGTATTTAACCCTAGGCAATCATCCCATTAACCCTAATGGTCTAAATAATGGTTGGAAGAAAAACTTAGTTTAATCATGTTTAGGTAAACTTATTAGTCAACAAGTAACAACCTCAATTAGGTCGTATAGATATTGTTATATTTTAAAGAGTATCTTATCACATAACTTGATGTACAAATATGGAACAAACAACAAGCAACAATTTGAGTACCATGCCCAAAAATTTGAAACAAAATAATCATCATAATAAGTTTTGTATAAATGCAAATTACAACATTATGAAATCAATAAGTAAAATATTAAAATACTATTAATAAAAACAATACAACATAAGCCTTTGAAACACATTAATATCCTTTCAATTACACATAATAGAAACCATGTCTTCATGTTATCCTTCTTGACCACCATTTCAAAACCACAACTTATAAATCACTCCACCATGGTAATTTAAGCTTAACATACTAGATATAAGACATATTTTCATTTGATTTAGCTTAAAAATGTAACATAAGTTCTAATAATTCACAAAATTGATAGATAGTACCCCATAAGAGGCCATCACATTAGCTCTTATATAATCATCAAACTCTATACTTTTTATACACAAATTCAATTTTCTTAATCATCTTACAGTTCAGTAAATAGAGATATACCCTCTATTTTATACCTATTTGTCCTTTAGTCACACTTTAATAATGTACATTTACTAAGTATATTAAATTTCCAAATCAAAAACCACTTAAGTTTGGCCTAAACATATTTTAATACCCATATAATCAATATAATAGTATATATACATGAATTTTATCCCTTTATCCACCATATGGAAATTAGATGCAAATAACATAAATTAAATAAGAACAATTTATGCATAATCAAGGTTATCAATCCCTATTCTATCTTACTTCTACATATATCCATATACACCATTCCTAATCTCATATTAATCAAATTTATAGTCTCAATCACACTCAAACCACTAAAACCAAAATTCATAATAGCTTTATTTGCACTTACAATATCACTTAGGTGATGAGAACTATATTGGGATTGATCCCTCCTTGGATTGGTATGTTCACAACTCTCATCACAATGGGGTGTTGAGGATTTCCAACTTACCCAACTAACATAACACTTTGTTAGTTTTTCCAATTAGATTCCATACCAACATGAAGGTCTAGGATTTATAATGTAAATCAGTCAAAATAATTCACCAATAGGGAATTAGAACTTGTGCATACAAGAACAAGCTTGGTAGACACCAACATAGGTTCACCTAGAATATCAAAGCATCTATGCATAGATGAAACTAGAATTTTAAAAAAAACACTAATGCTATTGGAACTACTATTTAGTTAGGGTGATACTTTCCAAGAAGTGTCCTCACACCTAGATCCTATTTGTTACACTCAGATTATCTTCTAACTCAGTTTGCTTCCTATATATCTTTCATCTCAGTCAATTTTTAGCTTATTAATTATTTAAATCATTTATTCTTATTCTTAGAAAGCTCAAACGAGGTTAATTATATTATAAATCAATGGATCTACTTATTACATATATTATACCCTAATTTACTATAATTGTCTCCTTTAACAACCTAGGGTTTAAACTCCATAAACTATAAAAAGTTAAATCGCATACATCTCTTAAGTATCAAGGTACTAGGCAAGACTATATTTTAACAATAGTCTATTTTACACAAGATAATAATAATATTAGATTCTTATTTGGTAATATTCTATACTTATGTAGAATAGGCATGTGTTAATTCTACATATGTCTACAAATAATTTTATCATTTAAGAATCTAGTTCAAAGCTCCAAATAGCAAAATTCTATGGTGCCTTGACTTTACATGATGTCATGTCTGGATCTTGAACTTCCACTATATGTTTTGAAATGGGTAATAATGAGAATGTAAGTCTAAAATGACATTAATTTGTGTAATGATGCCAAATATTAAAATTTCACACTTCAGTACATTCACAAGGTTTGAAGTGGGTAAAGAATGAAAATAGTTTTCGATAATGTGGCTCTATTAAATGATGCCATATGACTAAAACTATCACCAATTTAAATCATAAGATGTACATAGAATGTACTGATCAAAATTTAGTGTTAATTTATTCATAATAATGTGATGTTTTTCCATGTGTCACTCACAACTTTCCATAATGGACATGTCACACCACAACAATTTAAATAGTTTCAAATCAAATTTTATTTGCCATTTCCAATAAAAATATTTACATGCTTAAGTATACATATCTCTTATCTAATTTAGATTATCCACTATGAAAGCTATCATTATGGAATCCACATCCAAAATTGAAACTCCATCTTAGTTGACTATTAAACTAATGGCATTTACCTAAAAATAATAGTTGACTCTTATTGGAACTCAGCCATGTATAATCTATCAATCACATAAAATAGTAGTACATTGATAGATATAGATTTACTTGGCATTCATGGCTCATTTAAAAATCCATTGATTTCACATTAGATCATGTTCAAAATTATAATTAAAACTAAGATTATAATAAATATATATTTTATCTAATATTTATTCCTTCGACTATTAAAATAATAATACCATTTTAAGGGAAACATTGAATATACAACAATCATAAAAAATCACAACATGGTTAAGTGGCTTGGTTATGTCCAGCCCCACTTGGGATAAAATCTTGCATGGCATGTGAAGTTAGTTGTGGTCATTGGTGATGTCAATGATGTAGGTGATGCTAGTTATGTAATTGATGCTCGAGATATAAGTTATTATTTGCATATAAGGGGGATATTTTCCTTCCATTAGTGTCCTAGACTTGTTCTTATCTGTAGTCAATACTACCCTATATAGTTCATATCTTTGGGTTTTACAAAAGCATTTACACATATCTAGTACAAACAAATAAATATTGGACAAGGTTCCAAATTTTAAGGGAATTTGAAGGGATTCAATGTAAGAGTAAAATTTTATGGGTAGCATTAGATAGAATATGGAAAAGAGTTAAGACTAATATTCATTTAAAACATTACTTCAAAATTTATGAAAACCATATTTAAATAAATACATGATGCAACTTTAGTGCATCTTGTTTAAATATATTTATGTTATAAAACATTTCTTTTACAAATTAAGTCTCTTAGAAAGTGAAAACTAAGTTGTATTAGACTATTAGAGGATGGTATTATAAATATTAGAATGAATTTAAATAAATTAATCTGGTGTAACTACATTAAAAAGACTATGAAGCTATTTTTATTAAAATGTTTCTATAACACTTAAAAAATATACCAAATAATCACAATTTTTCACATTTGTAAATAAAAAATATAAAATTTTAGAAATTAAAACAAAATAAAATATATCATAAAAAATGTAACATTGAGAATAAATAAATATAGCACAAATAAAACATTATTAGATATATTAAAAGTTATTATTACATAAAACTAATTGATCACAATCCTATAGTCACGTACATTACGTTGTTTCATAAATATTATTGAAAAACTTTCATCTATTTATAAGTTTTAACCACTATCACTCCCTATGTTATGTTAGTACCAATGTTGAAAACAAATAAAATACCACCTTAAATTTTTAATTAAAAAATTTAGAGGGAAAATTCAACAAGAAATAAATGTAAGATCCTACAATTAGATAGATAGTACCTGACAACATGATTTTGGTGGATTTCATTAAATGTGCATAGAAAAACTTTACATTATCCCACATGGTCATGGAGTATAGTGAATCCCAATGCAAATGATTTTTGGCAATGATTATGGGTTCAATTGATTTTTACTTACCCATGTGTGTGACCATTCAAGATTTATTTCACAATATTTACCACAAATCAATATGTTTTTATAAAACCCTATTACCCAAAATTATTGGGTTGTCAAGATTTAAAGCATGGAAGATCAGTGACAAAGATTGATCTTAGTAGCGCAAAAATATTGAATTAAATGAATTATATCTATCTGAGTAAGTCTAGAACAAATTCATATCATAGGGAATTAGGCATAGGTGATTACTCATTCCATTTTACCATTAGCATATTCATTATTATAAATCAATCTCTATGTGAAATTAATATTCTAAATAGTCTATTTCAATTTTCAAACTTTATCCAAGATTTTTGATAGGCTATCATTATACCTCTCATTTAACCAATCAATAGATTTGTGTCATTTTCAATTAGTGTAGTGTTTGATGGACATTTACAATGAGACCATTCGATATTGGAGTTGTACAGTTCAATTGTTTGGAGAGATTCACTTTTATTGTGCTTTCTAAATCCTAATGATAGTAAATGAAACTCTAACTATAGTTTGGATGAAAGTAAATTTAATCTATTTGTCAATTGAATATCTCTTATTAAAATTCATAGCATCAACATCCAAAACATAAACATCTAGCATAAGACATATAATGTCCTCACTAGACTTGCTCAACTAGGTAGGACAAAGTGATGTTTATAATCTAAGAATGCTTACTTTTTATCACTTAAAAAACTTCTACTCAATTCTAACTATGATATTAATTAACAAACTTAATCTAGTTTGTAAAACACACTCTTGCATAAAATAAATCTTCTTATATTGAATTTAATTAACTCTTGCATGTAAATGAAATGCTCTTGCATTAAAGTAAAATCACACTTGATTTTGGAAAATGAAATCACTTTTTATTTTGAAAATGAATTTAACTTTTGAATTTAAAATAAATTACTATGGTGGTTGAAACAAAATTATAATTTGTAATGAAAAATATATCTGAACTAAAGAAATACTTCTAAACTGTTAAACTAAAAAGTAACAATTTATCATGATCCTTGGAGAGAAGTGGGCTCTTATTCCATCCTCAAAAAAAGAATTTATTTTACTCATAAATAAAGGAAAATTTTGATCTCTATTTCATTCAAAAATAACATATACAAATATGAAATGCTAAACTTGTTTCCATCTTCTTCTAACTTTTTTTGAACTTCACAACTTCCTAACTATCTGGAACGAGAACGAGATGTGTATTTAAACATATCTAAACATATATTCATAGAGTATAAAATATTGGTGATATTAATTCCCAAATCTAAATATTCAAAATATAGACAATATAGGAGTCAGATCCCACACTTTTAGGAAAGCATTGGAACTGACTCAACTAACTATATATAGAAAATAACTAACCTAAATTGAAGATACTTATCCAATTTACAAAATAAAAATACAAATATATCAAGACTATTTTAATACATTACCATGAATGGTAATGTCTAAAATAAGACATCTAAATATATAAATTCCATTTATAGATATCTATAAAATTACTATTCTAAATAGTAGGATCTAGTTGGTCTTTGGAGCACATCCAGGTATCTTTGGAGCATCCTTTACGGGTCTTTAAAGTACCATGTATGGGTCTTTGGAGCATACCTAGACTTCCTTTGAGCATCCTATGTATGTATTTTAAGTACACCCAAAGCATCTTTGAAGCACTTCTAGAGCATCTTTGGAGTGTCTTTAGAGCGTTTAATCTTTGGAGTTAATTTATCAAATCCTAAAAAATGTAACCAAAAAGAGTTGCCAAAACTATGTGTTACCTTCTCAAAATTACCCCATCATTGGGATGTGTTTCTATACTCAAAACTAAGCTATTCATCTAAGTTATACATAATAACAAGATAAAAGGTTAGTAACAAATTACATACAAATAAAGAACAAATTACATTCCTATCCTACTTAGATCAGGATTTAAACATTAAATGAAATACAATATATAACCAAAGGAAACACTTTATGGATAGTTTAAATAAATATGATGAGCTATATGAAATGCTCATCATTTCTCCCTCATACTTTACCTTTTGTAAGTCCTCTTACAAAGAAGTGTGATAATTGATCTTTAATCCAAAATTCCTAATTCAAGCCTCTGACTCAGATCATAAACTTGAAAATGATGGCCCTAATCACAGTGTCCCCTTAGAAAGAATCTAAAATCTTTGACAACTGTATGCAACTAAGCTTTAAATTCAACTTCTACTTGAGAACTCCAACCCTGCCATGAAGATAGAAGACACAAAATGATAGGAGGCCTCAACCTCATCCCAATCTATACATTTGAACCTCTTTCCTAAGATCTAGGTGATTATTTGGGCAACTACTTTGGCTCTTCTTAGATTCCATCTAATATTGGTGGGGCTAAGTACTTCCCTACACTTCAACTCAATAGTTAATGTCTCCCACTTGGAAAGGCTAGAATTGATAACATTGGTAGAATGGTGGTTTATAAAATCTCTAAAAGAAACAATATTATATCTCAATAGCTCATGATACTTTATATTCATATACATATGATATAGTGGTTGAAAAGCATAAATAAGTTTCTTTACTTCTATAAATTGTGGTCTCACACATAACCCAATGGTGATTTGTAATTCTAAAAATGTATTATTAGCTTTACCATGTCATTTGTTTCCTTAGAGTGGAGAGAAAGGCACACAATTATGTATCTCCAACAAATAAATTTATCAAAAAACTAGATTGATAGCCTAACAACAAATTAAAAGTATAGAACTTATAAATGGCATCCTATATTTCTTTAGTGATCTTTCAAAAAAAGTCCATAAATTCATGCTCATCTTTAATGATATTTGAAAAACCAAGATAAATTAACTAAATTTGTCATTTATAAAAATTTTCATGTAGAAAAATAACATAAACTGATGAAGGATGCCTATAAGCTAATAATTTCTTAGAAATAGCATAAATGTGTTGGATAGAAGCATATACTTTTTATAATTATTATTGGGATTTTGTCAATTACTTCTAAGATTCCTCCTTAAGCTTATAATTTTCATCTTTTAAATTATTTTTCTTCTAAGTACTATGCTAGATAGAGAGCATTTAATGTAATGGAATAGGGAAAAAGGGAATAATTATTGTCAGTGCCTCTATTTAAATTTCTTCTAGAGTTCCTTCTATAAATACAATTTTCTCTCATATTATTAATCTGATTATTTTTATCAACATTGGTATTTTGTAAGTCTAATCTGATCGCCCTTGATAGTAAGAGAATTCTACAAATTACTCAATTCTTGAGTCTATGAAAATATTATATTATGGAACCTAGTTTGTTTAGATTATATTCCTTGAATAATTATTTATTATTCACTAACTCTAATAACAAATTATTCCCACCTTTGGGGGAATGGAGAACATTAATTCTGCATAATGTTGCTTGATTATTTCCTCATGTTTTGAAAAATCCATGACATGCGATAATTCATTTTTTTCCTTAATAGAATAAGGAGAGTATGGAACTTATTCAATCAAGGGTGTCTTACAATTGATGGTAGAGGGCATAAGTTGTTCTACTTCTTGAGGCATAACTTTTTCTTCTAGGGTTCCTTCTATAAATACAATTTCTTATTGTTGGGGTTCTTTAGCAACAACTACTTCAACATATTTTATATCAATAGGGGAGCTTAAGACTCCTAGAGTCTCCATGGCCTACACATATTTTTCTTCTTCTTCCTATAAAATAAGTCAGTAACTACACTAGAGCTTAGTTAGAGGAAGATGAGGGGCATCTCAATAAATTCCTATTAAGCATGGGATATACAGAGAGGGGGGGTGAATCAGTATATCATAAATCCTATAAACTTTCCCATAATCAAATTCCACTTAACCATACATTCAAGATATGCAATAAAACAAAAATAATAAACACCACACAAGATAGAGAGAGACACCAAATTTAAAATGGAAACCCAATGTGGGAAAAACCATGGAGAACAATCTCAAGTATATAAATGAGCACCAAATCAAGCTACAATATTCACAAGCACTAACCTACAAGAGCACCAACCCCATTGTTGAGCACCAACATAGTAACTATTCATGAACACCAACCCATAAGAGCACCAACCCCTTTGCTGAGCACCAACATAGCAACAATTCATGAGCACCAACCCACATGAACACCAATGTAATATCCCCAACCAATAGGGACTATAGAAAGACAAAATATTTGATACCATTGTAATATCCCCTATTTCCCTTGAATTCTAAAACTAGATATTTATTGACTATTTCTCTATATTTTACCATTTTGATGTTTTTGCATGAATAAAGATGTGATTTTGCTAGATAAATTCAAATAAACAAATAAACCACAATATAATTTCCTAACTAGCAAATCAATGATCTCATTTATTCATTTAGATGATTACAATAGATGTCCTCTGTCATGCATATAAAATAATATGAAAATACTGACTTAAAAACTTGGTCTTTTGAAAATCTGGAAATAAAACTTGAATTTGGAAAAGCTTAGGTTTCTATGTCAAAACACAGTCACCGACATTAGTTATATTACTATCATCAGTTGATATACTACTGATGTCAGTCTCAATTAGTCGATCTGCTCTGTCATCATCAGTATAAAGTCAATGGATGTCGGTCTTTGGACTACCGATGTCAGTCTCTAAGCTTCTTGTGGCTCTATATGACCTGATGCAAAACTATATGGAATTGCATGGATTGGTATAGATTTCATA
Organism: Torreya grandis; assembly: GCA_037957365.1. Lineage (NCBI taxonomy): Eukaryota > Viridiplantae > Streptophyta > Pinopsida > Cupressales > Taxaceae > Torreya > Torreya grandis. Next base: position 771,570 of record JARHVA010003140.1, on the reverse strand, counting down.
TAGAAGCAAGATAATATGTTGTGGCCTCTATGTTGGATACTAGATCTCAAGAAATATGGCACTAATATAGAATAACTTAATCTGGGCAGTTTCTAAAATAAAACCTAAATAAAGAAATACTTGTAAACCTCTGTGATAACCTTTGTATGAAGTTATCTCTCAAACTAGCAATAGATCAGCTGATCTCTCACAATCTCTGAATCACACACATTGAAGAGTGGACATTTTCCAATGCAAATGGAATCCTAGAACCCTTGGCTCAGTCTTCTCAGAAGAATTCTTAGCAAAAATCAATAATTATAATCTCATAATCATTCCAACTCTCTCCCATGAGAAGCCCTTATACCCTCAAAAAGGTATGCTTGCCCTAATTAGGGTTTCATAATTAATAATTAGGGTTTATTAATTAAAAGTAGGCCAAATAATTAATATTTAATTAAATCAATCAAATATTAATATCTCCCTCAATACATTTTGGATCCTCAAACCGTCTGAAGCTAGTGAACAAGGGAGTGATTATGCACATGACCATACCAAAATAAGGGTGCTCTGATACATGTCAAATATCCCTAAATAATAGGAGCTTAAGTAAACATGTCTGAAAGAGCCTGAATGAAAACCAACTGTAGAAATTTTGCTAATTGAAGCCAAGCCAAGCTCCATTATGACCCTCTATCCATCCTATTAGCCTATGAAGGTTGTATAATAGGCTAATCATCAACTCTGAAGATGTCAACTGAAAAGGGGACATGACAATCTGCCCTTCCTAAAATTGCTTGTCCCCAATCAATCTCGAAATAATAAACCAATCAATCCACCTGGATCCCAAATGTAGTCATGATCTATACTGATGACAATGAACACAAGCTCCTACAATATCCTATGAAGTATAACCAGGAGGAATCCATAATCAAATTGGTGAATGCAACTCAACCAATCTCTAAAATCACAACTGCCTTAGATGTGTCGATATTGCAAGCTATGTAATGTGAAACTACCAATTCCATCTACAAAATATGGTGCCAATCCATAACATAATGGATGGTAAGAAACTAGAACCAATCTACACTTATGTGAAATCAAATCTTCTATCTCTGGGTCGAAAGAAGAATAATGAGCATACCCCACCATATAATGCTGGTAGGAACCCCCAAAATTTGCTACTAGCTTGCTATTACCAAATTAGGAATCAATAGATAGCTCCAATGTCTAACTCTGAGTAGCTGTAGGCTGGATAGGATCCTGTGCAACCCACTCAACAAACCCCACCTCAAAATCCTTGTGAGGTAGCATAGTAGAAAGGATCACTATAATCTCCCCACCCAATCTGCCAATAATACTAGCACCTTGGATGAGAGCACCTTCTATCACTTTATGTGAGTCTAGACGAACACCTGCACTATCTAGAAAATACTCCATGAATGATTTAGTGTAGTAAAAATTATATGTGGAAGCATCAACATACTCCCCCACACACCACAACTGATCCCTCTGTAAGGATGGCACAACCAATTATACCACACTATCATTTGTGTGAGAAGAATCAATTTGGAGACTCGAATCCACTGGTATCCCAAACTTATCAGGACCAGGTACTCCCAAACCCTGAACATGTGTGTCAGCCCCAATAACATGTTCTTCAGCAACAACTGCAAGAATGTACTCACCACCAACCACCTCAATATATAAATGAACTGGGTTTGGGGTTGGTGAAGACTGCCAATGCTCCAATTCCATGGTCACCTCCTCTGACACACTGTCCAAAAGAGTAGACTCAAAATCACTGATCTCTGGAGTATTACCATCCATACTCTGCAAATCAACTCCAAAGCTCATATCAACATCAAGAGTATCAAAAACTATAGCATCACTGTCTAACTCCTCCATATCAAAAGAAACTATCGATGAAACTAAGTCCTCAAAATTGTCCACTACATTCTCCTAGGTGTCATCTGCAATAATTGGATCCTGGGACTCTGTTACACTCTCTAAATCTAGAGTGTGAATGCTAGACATACTCATATCATCATCAATATGTGACCTGACTGTAAGAGAAAGTTGAGTCCCTGCCACATGTGCTAACTCTCGAACTGAACTCACATCAAGACAAAGCTCATCCACATGTCTCTCAAAATCTTGGAGAGCCAACTAAGTACACACCAAATAATTTTAAGTATCCTCCAGTGCATGAGAAAGTTGGTCAACCTCCTCTTCCTTCTTGTTTTGTGATGTGGACCCTTTAAAAATGGATGTCATACACCGTACTAATTTGTCTTCTATTATAGGGAGTGAAAGTAATTCATTCATCCTCTTCAAACTTTGTTTTAGCTTCTCCATATCCTTGTCCCACTATTTCTAATTATTGGAAGTACCCATGATTAACTCGCTGATTTAATGTCCAATCTACCCAACAGGATGGCAGGAATTTGGCTCTGATCTACCCAACAGGATGACAAGAATTTGGCTCTGATACCACTGTAACATCCCCAACCAATAAAGACTATAGAAAGACAAAAGCTTTTATACCACTATAATATCCCCTATTTCCCTTGAATTTTGAAACTGGATATTTCTTGACTATTTCTCTATATTTTATCCTTTTGATGTTTTTGCATGAATAAAGATACGATTTTGCTAGATAAATTCAAATAAAAAAATAAACCACAGTATAATTTCCTAACTATCAAATCAATGATCTCATTTATTCATCTAGATGATTATAATAGATGTCCTCTATCATGCATATAAAAGAATATGAAAATACTGACTTAAAAACCTAGTCTTTTGCAAATCTGGAAATAAAACTTGAATCTAGAACGGCTCGGGTTTCTATGTCAAAACACAGTCACTGACGTCAATTATATTGCCATCATCAGTCAATATACTACCAAAATCAGTCTCAGTCAGTCGATTTGCTCTACCGTTGTCAGTATAAAGTTGACTGATGTTGGTCTCTGGACTGCCGATGTCAGTCTCTGAGCTGCCTGCGACTCTGTATGACCTGATGTAGAACTATACAAAATTGCACGGATCGGTATGGATTCCATACAAAAGTAAGATAATATGATGTGGCCTCTATGCTAGATACCAGATCTCAAGAAATATGGCACTAATATAGAATAACTTAATCTAGGCAATTTCTAAAACAAAACCTAAATAAAGAAATACCTGTAAACCTCTATGATAACCTCTATATGAAGTTATCTCTCAAACTAGAAATAGATCGGTTGATCTCTCACAATCTCTGAATCACACACACTAAAGAGTGGATGTTCTCCAATGCAAATGGAATCCTGGAACCCTTGGCTCAGTCTTCTCAGAAGAATTATTAGCAAAAATCAATAATCATAATCTCATAATCATTCTAACTCTCTCCCATGAGAAACCCTTATACCCTCAAAAAGGTATGCTTTCCCTAATTAGGGTTTCATAATTAGGAATTAGGGTTTCTTAATTAAAAATAGGCCAAATAATTAATATTTAATTAAATCAATCAAATATTAATATCTCCCTCAATACATGTCAGATCCTCAAACCGTCTGAAGCTGGTGAACCAGGGAGTGATTCTGCACATGACCATACCAAAATAAGGGTGTTCCATTGCATGTCAAATATCCCTAAATAATAGGAGCTTAGGCAAACATGTCTAAAAGAGCCCAAATGAAAACCAACTATAGATATTCTGCTAATCAAAGCCAAGCCAAGTTCCATTATGACCCTCTATCCATCCTATCAGCCTACGAAGGTTGTATAATAGGCTAATCATCAACTTTGAAGATGTCAACTGAAAAGGGGACATGACAACTAACCCCTTTATTAAGCACCAACACAATAATAATTCATGAGCACCAACCCCTTTGTTGAGCACCAACACATCAATTATTCATGAGCACTAACCCCTTTTGTGTATACCACACAACTATCTCTCAATGTTGTTATCTCAACAAATGATAGTTCATTAAAATATCTCTTTCCTCTTTCTCCTCTGCTATTCGAAGCTAGATACAACAATTAAAAATCATAATATATCTATCATTCATTACAAGGCTTCTCAAGCCTTTATTTATAGCTTTCCAAATAACCTTTGGCCTTCCCCCCTTTTTGACCTTTCAATCCTCATGGAAAATGGTGCCAAACTTTCATGACCCTTCGTATCCATGAATTTGAAAAGTCATATGGTGACCCTTCATAAGCAAAATCATCCTTTCCTCTTTTGTCCTTATCTTGGCAACTTATTGTATTCCTCAAAGTGTCCCTTCATGAGAAATTGTGCCCTTCCTCGTTTGTCTTCATTTGGTGACTCTTGTAATTCCCCAAGATGACTCTTCATGGGAAAATGCATCCCATTCTTCTTTTGTCTTTACCCCATGACTCTTTGACTTCTCCATGGGCCCTTCTTTTATCTTTATGCAACCAAAAATATATTCATTAATATTAAATAAATGTTAACACACATTAGCCAAGATATTATTATTAAAAACATCATTAAATGCAATGGGACCTTTATCACCAATAATGCTATACCTTTGACATAAATGATAATATTTCAAACAATCTCTCCCTTTGTCATTGATGGCAACCTCAATCCTAAAACTACCACATCTTGAAAATTATACATATTATCATCCAAAAAACATACAATAACTCCCCCTTACTATAGCAATATGTACCTATTCCCTATACCTATTTCTACACCTATACCTGTACCTATTATTCTCCCCCTTTGACATCAATGGCAAGGGGCCTACCTGGAGCTAACACTTATATCCCCCTCAACTAATGTTGAACCTCAATGGAAGGAAGTAAAATAAATTACTCCCAAGTCCTCTCATACATCCTTAAATGTGTCCTTTGATCATGCCTTTGAGAAGTATCTGATAATACATATAAATTGTTGCATGTCCTTTGAGCATCTATAATCAACTCATTTGAATCTTTTCTTCTAATCTCACAACCTTATATATGAAATTTTAATGTGTATCCCTGATCACATATTTGACTTATACTTAATAGATTATGCTTAAGAACTTTTATGTACAAAATATTCTTAGTCTTGGTTCTACCGTTATCCAAACTCAAAGTACCTTTTTTGGCTATCCTGGTAGTGATTTTATCTCTAAATTTCACTATGTCACCATTGATCTTATTTAGATTTATAAACTTACTCTTATCTCCTATCATATGCCTTGAACATTTGTTATCAATGAACCATGGTTGATCTTCATTTCTTGCATGCAAAGCTGTCTGAACCATCATAGAATCTTCAAGGTATTTCTTCTACCATGAACATGTCTAAACCTTCTTATTAATGAATGGAGCCTTGAAACTCTAGTTCTTATTGACTGACTCAAACATGCTTCTACAATATCAAGCTATGTGTCGAATGTTGTTACATTTGTAACATATTATGGCCTCTTCATTAAAGCTTGATAGAGAAGCAAAAGAGTTGTAGCTTTTGATTGACTCTACATGACTTTCCTTCACCTTATTTATGAAACGGTTACCTCTTTTTTGACATTCTAATTTCTTATGACCATATCCATTACAATAAAAATAGTAACCATAAAAATAAGACCTGTCTATGTATCTTTGACCTGATTACCTTTTGTAGCTTTGTTCCCTCTAGCCTTTTTTTTTTGAAATGTCCTCTGTATTCTTGAATTCTTCCCTTTTCATTTCCTCTTTTGTAAGAGCTTCAACATATCTATTTTTCTTTTCAAATATAATACCTATCTTATCTAAATTTTCCTTTTGGCTTTCTAATATCTTATTCAACATGTTGGTGCTATCCTCAAATTTTGAATCACTAACTACTTTATCATTGACTACATTCTCAATATCTTCTTTTAAAGAGGCAATTTCAATAACATACCTTTCACATTCTTCTCTTAATTTTTTCAACTATGTTTTTAGATATTTTTCATTCCTTTTAGCTTCTTCAAAGTCTATTGTTAGATCATCAATTATTTCCTTTGAATCCTTTTCATTTTTCTCAATATGGCACTTCAATCTTTGATTCTTCTTTGCAAGAGCTTCTAAACTCTTCTAAGGCACAAATGAGTTCTCCTTCTAGATTCACTTCAGCTTCATCCTCTTCTTCTTCTTGATCATTTATACTTTTTATTGTAGAGGCATCTTCATGTATGGCCATGAATATAATATCTTCTTCTTCTTAATCACTAACTCCACTATCTTCAGTTGAGTTAGGATCTTTAGAATATAGGCTCTTCTTCTCAAACCCCTTCTTAAATTTACCTTTGAAATTCTTATTGTATGTAGACTTTCTTTGTTCATTATCATCATTACCCTTATTTGGGCATTTAGCTAAATAATGTCCAATCTTTCCATAATTAAAACATTTAAAAGGTAATTTTACTTGATATTTACATGTTCTCCTTTTAGGCTTATGAATGAAAAGAGCTCCATTGTCATCCTCATCATCACTGGAACTATCACTTAATTCTTGAATATTAGCTCTCTTTCTTTGATGTCTTGAAAGCTACTTCTCTGTTTGAAGGTTTATCTTTTTCAGTCCACATTTCATATACCATGAGAATACCATGAAGCTCATCCATCTTTAGCTTGGCTAAATTCTTCATCTCCTCGATTGTCGAAACATTTGCATCATATCTCATTGGTAGATATCTCAAAACATTTTGTACCACCGTTGACTCTTCTAACTTTTATCCAAGACCTTGAATCTAATTTTCTATTTGATCAACTCACAAAAGATAACTTGCTATATCTTCTTCTTCTTCCATCTTCAAACTCTCAAACTATCTTATAAAACTCTTAAGCTTAGCTTGTTGAACCTTTCCATCACCTTTGTAAATAATCTCATGTTTTACCCAAGTTTCATGAGCAGATTTACATTGTATAACTTTAACAAATTTAGATTCACATAAACCACATAAAATAGCATTTAAAGCTTTAACATTACATTCAGTTGCCTTCTTTTCTATTAAAGTAATTACAAGTGTCTATGGCTCTTCATATTCCTCCACCACTGCTTGCCATATGTTGAATCCAAGGGCCATCAAATAAGTCTTCATTCTTATGCTCCAAAAAATATAATTCATCCCATCAAACAAAGGTGCCTTATTTGTATAAAATCCTTCATGTAATCCAGCCATCATGCTTTCCTGATCTTCCTTCAAGCTGTAAAACTTTTTCAAAAGGAACTTGATCTAATACCAATTACTAAGAAAGGGATATACTAAGAGGGGGGTTAATTATTATATCATAAATATTATAAAATTTCACTTAATCAAATTCCACTTAACCATACATTCAAGATATGAGATAAAATTGAAATAATAAACACCACACAAGATAGAGAGAGACATTAGATTTAACATGGAAACCCAATGTGGAGAAAACCATGGAGAATAATCTCAAGTATATGAATGAGCACCAACTCAAACTACAATATTCACAAATTCCAACTTGCAAGAGAACCAACCCCTTTGCTGAGCACCAACACAACAACTATTCATGAGCACCAACCCATAGGAGCACCAACTCATTTACTGAGCACCAACACAATAAAAATTCATTAGCACCAACCCACATGAGCACCAACCCCTTTGTTGAGCACCAATAGAGAAAAAATTCATGAGTACCAACCCATAGGAGCACCAACCCCTTTGTTGAGCACCAACACAACAACTATTCATGAGCACCAACCCACAGGAGCACCAACCCCTTTTGTGTATACCACACAAATATCTCTCAATGTTGCTATTTCAACAAATGATAGTTCATTACAATATCTCTTTCCTCTTTCTCCTCTGCTCTTCTAAGCTAGATATAACAATTACAAATCATACTCTATCTATCATTCATTACAAATGGCTTCTCAAGAATTTATTTATAGCTTTCCAAATGACCTTTGGCCTTCCCCCTTTCTGACCCTTCAATCCTCATGGAAAATGGTGCCAAACTTGCATGACCCTTCGTAACCTTGCATTTGAAAATTCATATGGTGACCCTTCATAATAAAAAGTGTCCTTTCCTTTTTTGTCCTTATCTTGGTCACTTTTTTATTCCTCAAAGTGTCCCTTCATGAGAAATTGCACCCTTCCTCTTTTGTCTTCACTTGGTGACTCTTGGAATTCCCTAAGATGATTCTTCATGGGAAAATGCATCCCATTCTTCTTTTGTCTTTACCCTGTGACTCTTTGACTTCACTATGGGCCCTTATTTTGTCTTTATGCAACCAAAAATATATTCATTAATATTAAATACATATTAACACACATTAGCCTAGATATTACTATTAAAAACATCATTAAATGCAACGGGGCCTTTATCACCAATAATGCTATACCTTTGACATTAATGACAATATCTCCAATAATTCCCATTTGTTTCTTCGATCTTAAATATAGTATCTTCAGAACCAAAGGCAATGAATATGGCCATTCTACAATCTAAAATGTGGGTTATTCAATTTAGACTATATTGGAAAGAGGAGAGGTAATACATGGTGTCTTCTTGTTATAAATTGAAGATAACTTTTGGAGAAAAGAGGACCAAGCCTTTTCACCCCTTGGTTTACTTAGAAAATAATGGTGACAAATGAGTGCAACCACCCATGATGGTGGATAGACTATTACCTCTTCTTAACTTTTGAGAAGCATTAATTAAAACATTATGAAGGAAAGAGGGAAAATTTACCTTATATTGTTCTCTAACTACTCCTTTCCTTAATGAAGGAGTCTCATAACATCTCCACCCACTACTGTAAATTAACCATCATAAATTATATATTTCATTATCAACAAAACATCATTTTTCCAAGGTTGAGGAAGAATTTCTCTCATAATTCCCTTGGCCATTCCTTATGGGGATTTTTCCAGTCTAAGGGTTCATTTCCTTCAATAAACATATAAATTAGGTCACAAAAATTGATATTTTCATTGGTAACTACCCCCTCCTCAAGAATATTAGAGAGAGCACTAATTATAGAGGGATTTACTATAACTTTTTCCCCTTTGATCATAGCATGGTATTCATCAAAATTATCATAGAATTCCTACATAATTTCTTCATGAAATCCATGAAACATTTTAAATATATTTAACCAACCTACTATTTCAAAGATGTCTCTAGCTACCTCATCTTACAATAATGCATCAAAGGATTTTGGTTCACTATTTTTATTTATTCCACCCATATTCAAAGAAAGCACTATTTAATTAAAAATATGACTATACTATAAAAACATAGAGCTTTGAATTCACATAGGAAAAATGGGAAGGCAAGAGGTTAGGAATACAATGCAATAATTGAGAGTAACAATAATACAATAATAAATAGTAAATTAGGCTATTTTATGTGATTATGACAAGAATTATGGTGGCATTTATGGTTATCTCTTTAGAGCATGCAAGATATAATTATAAGGTGCTTTATCCAATTGGATAATAATAATGTGGCATAAAGGTCATTATTAGAGGTATTGGTAGCATTAATCATAATGAATTATGAATCATATCAAATCTTTTTGAGAGACCCTTTATTTAAAACATAGTCACATAAATTTTGTTTAAAAAGATTATTTAGAAACATCATCACATCAAATTTATTGGAAAAGATATTTTAAAAATACCATCACATCAATTTATGGATTATGGCAGTGATGTTGCTAACTCATCATACCCATGTGACTTTACCAAAATGTGTTCATGTGAGAAGTGTTGATTTCCTAATGATTACACATACATGCATAAAATAGAAAAATGCCTAATCTTTTTGTGAAAATAAATAAAATTTTACCTTACCACATGAATACATGCCTATCTTCAGGAGATTCCATGTGTCCTACATGGATAGATAAATCTAAAAATATAGGGTAGTTGACAACAATTTTATTTTATTGTAAAAATTCCTCTTCTGAAAAGTGACATTAATTGGTTTTCACATTTTAGTACTTTTTTTTATTTTTTATTTTTATTTTTATTTTTATTTTTATTTTTATTTTTATTTTTATTTTTATTTTTATTTTTATTTTTATTTTTATTTTTATTTTTATTTTTATTTTTATTTTTTTTTTATTTTTTTATTTTTTTTGACTTTTTATATTTCATATTTTTTTATAATTTTTAATGGAGGAGAACCACTATTTCCTCTTTTTCAACACTCCTCTTTTATTAGATTTCTACTGTGAAGATTATCTATCCCTAGTGGAAGAACTAGGGTCTTCCACAAGGTTAAATTAATCTTGGTTCTACTAAATAAACTCTTCCTTGTTGAGAGGTCTTCTATACACTTTAATCTTATGACCATTTACCAAAAGTGTCCTTTGGTCACCATCAATGGGTTGAAGTTGTATAGAGCCAGTGCTGAAATGGTTTTGATTAGGTATGGTATTAACCATCTTATCCTTAGCTTACCCTTAAAGTTCTAGAATTTAGAATCATATAGGAGTGCCCAATCACCATCTTGAAATGTTTTTCTATGATGTGAGTTTCAATCCACTAATCTATTTACTTTTTATTCATACTAGTTTGAGTGAGTGCATCCACTCTCAATTCATCTAACCCACTTAGTTGCATTATCCTTTTATTTTTATGTTTCATCTGGATCTATTCCCATGTCAAATGATGTATTCAATGTCTTAAATTAAAATTATATAGGTAAAAAAGGTTTCTTTCCATACACAATTTTATATAGAGATAATCCTATAGTTGTTATCTAGTTTATATTGTATATCCACATTACTTCAGGTACTTTTTCTACTATTCTTCACAATATTGGTTAGGATATTTTCTAGCTCTCTATTGGTGACTTCAACTTGCCCATTGGCTTGGGGATGATATGGTGAAGATTTTATATGATTGATTTGTTACACTTCTATAAAATCTTGGATCATGTTGGACATGAATTGGGGTCCTTAATATAAAACAATGGATCTAGGAGTTCTAAATCTCAACATGATCTTATGGTATAGAAAATAAGCAACCATCTCTTCCCTAGAAAATGTAAGTGCCCACACTTCAGCCCACTTAGTAACATATTCAGTGTATACTAATTTGATATGGTAGGTTGATTGGTATAATAAATTCTAAACCTCATTTTTCAAATGGTTCTAAATTTATTTGAGGATGAAGAGGCATTTTAGAAGATAAAGTAAGCTTACCCATCCTTCTGTAGGGATCACATTGCCATGCATAAATTTTGAAAGAATTGTGAAGAGATGGCTAATAATAACCTACACCAAAGATCTTATGAATGGTCTTATTTTATAAATAATTTCCCCCTCCTTGTTCATTATGACATGCACTGATGATTTCATACACCTCATCTTCTTTGACACACCTATGAAGTATATGATGAAGTCTAGTTTTCAACAACATGCCTTTAAACCATTTAAAATGAGAACTAGCTTTAACCAAATGTTTTCTTTCTTTAGAGGTAAAAGAATGAGGAAAATTACATTTCACCAAGTAATTTTCCATGTTTTTAGACTATGAAGAGTATTTGGATATGGAAAATAATTGTTCATCTAGAAAAGAGTCATCCATATGTTCATTTCCTCCTATAGTGGTCAATCTATTTAAAAAGTTAGCAACAACATTATACTTCCCTAGTTTATCTATGATAGTTATGTCAATTATTGTAACAATATGATTCATCTTATTATTCTTCCACCTAATACTAGTTTATTCATTAAATACTTAGTTATTGAATGATTTATATAGATGAATGCCTAATAACCATTAATGTAATGCCTAAATTAGTTTATAACATAGACAATAACAAGAAACTCTTTTTTTGTAGTAGTGAAGTTCCTCTCTGTGGAGGTAAGATTCTTGCTGATATAATAAATGGCATACATCTTTCCATCATCATCTCTTTGACCTAAGACTACTCCTAATGTATTAATGGAAGTACCAGTATCAACATGAAAATGTATTTCCCAATTAGGTCCTTTTAAGACTAGAGTAATCATGTGTTTATTCTTTAATGTCTCAAAGCCTTGTTGACATTTATTAGTGCATATAAATTCACTATATTTTGCTAAAAAAGAAAACATAGGGGCAAATATCTTACTAAAATATTCAATGAGTCTTTTATACTATCCTACATGAAAAAGAAAACTTTTAACATCAGTTTGTGTTTGTAGAATGTGGAGGTTATAAATTACCTCAATATTTATAGGATCTACTTTTATTCTTTGAGAAGAGATATGATGTCCTAATATTATCCCCTCATTGGCCATTATGAACTATTTCTCATGACTCAATGATACCTAGTGTTCTTCTCATATAGCCAGCTCTTTATCCAAGTTGTTCAAGTCTTCATAAAATTTATTACCATGGATATAAAAATCATCCATGTACACCTTCACATAGTCATTGGTAATATTAAAAAATATTACTAACACTACTCTCTCAAAGGTAGTAGGTGAATTACACAATCTAAAAGGAAGTACTGTATAATCATATGTTCCCTATGGGTAGGTAAATGTTTTTTTGTCTTGATCTTCTTAAGATCTTAGAGTAAAATTGATTACTTTTGTATAAGCAACTAAATACGAAATTGAAACTAGAAGTAATAAGTAACTAGAAATTAGAAACAACAAATAATAGGAGATAAAAGAAACAACCAATTTGTATTAAACTCTTTGAAAAGGAAATACAATGAAGAAATCTCTCCTCACACCTCACAGATGTACAGTAATTCTCCCTCAAGAGTTCTCTCTCTCTCAATCAATTACAATCAACTCAATTACTGAATTGTACATGCTATAAGGATCTAACCCTACTATATAGTATACTACAACACTAGGGTTCATGAGCCATGCATTCGCCACCCTTAGATCCACCTCTTAAATCAAAGGCTCAAATTTGTTTAGCTAAAAATAACAATTCTAGAAACGCACAGAAGCTGGTGTCAGTCTAAAGATGACCAATGCCAGCCAACCCCTAACTAATGTCGGTCAACCCCTAACCGATGTCAGTTGGTTTTGACTGATGTCGATTACTATGTAAGCCTAGCAACCTCAACATTAGCTCATTAGTGAAGCTTTTAGCTCCATAACTCAACAATCTCGCACTTGGAGATAAACAACTATACCTATACTTGTACAACAACATCCTCTAAACATCTATGGCTTATTTCTCCCTCTTCAGGTTCAATCTTGAAGACCAAAAAAAGTTGAATGAAGATTCAACTTCTCCTTTATTACCAGCTTTATTAACATATCAGCAAGGTTCTTATACGTATGGATCTTTTCTAGCTTCAACTATCCATCCTCCAATACCTGTCTAATGAAGTGGTACCTAAGCTATATATGTTTGGTTCTTGAATGAAACGATAAATTCTTTGCCAAATGAATTGCACTTTGACTATCACTGTACAATCTACAACTCTCTTGCTCCTTTCCCAACTCTTCCATGAACTGAGTCATCCAAATCATTTCCTTGCTAGCCTTTGTGACTGCAATGTATTCTGCCTCTATAGTAGACAAGGCAACAACCTTCTACAACTTTGAAATCCAACTAACCACCGTTCCACCAATAGTGAACACATATCTTGTGGTGCTTCTCCTGCCATCCAAGTCACCTACCATATCTGAATCTACATACCCATGTAGAGAAGTGTTTGACCCTCCATAGCATAAATTCCTACTATTGGTCCCTCTCATATATCTAAGAATCCACTGAACTACTTTCCAGTGTTCCTTTCTTGGATTGGCCATAAACTTGCTGACAACTCCCACTGCTTGGAAAATATTTGGTCTAGTACATACCATTGCATACATCAAGCTACCAACTACTGAAGCATATGGAACTCTACTCATGTACTCAACCTCATTATGTGATTTAGGACACTGTTCTTTGCTCAACTTGAAGTATCTAGTGATAGATGTGCTTACCAATTTTGCATCCTGCATATTGAACATCTCCAACACCTTATTCACATAATCCTCTTAAGACAAAATCAAACTATGATTTTTCCTGTCTCTCTTAATACTCATGCCAAATATTTTCTTTGCTGCTCCTAAATCCTTCATGGCAAATGTGTGAGCTAATTTTACCTTAAGCTCAATAATTTCCTACATGTGTGAACCTGCAACAAGCATATCATCTACATACAGTAATAGGATAATATAACTACTATTATTCAATCTGTTAAAATAAACACAATGGTCAGATTGACATTTACTAAAGCCATGGTCTATCATAAACTTGTAAAACCTCAAATACCATTGTCTTGGAGCTTGCTTAAGACCATATAAGCTTTTCTTCAACCTGCACACAAGTTTCTCCTTACCTTTGACCTCAAAACCTTTCAACTGATCCATATATATCTCTTCATCCAAATCTCCATGAAGAAATTTTTTCTTAACATCAAGCTACTCAAGATGCAAATCCTCAATAGCAACTAAAGACAATACAGTTTGAATAGAAGTCATCTTTACTACGGGAGAAAAAAATTCACCAAAATCAATACTTGGTTTCTGTGCAAATCCCTTTACTACCAACCTAGCCTTATGTCTCATTTGTCCATTGTCTCCTTCCTTTAACCTATATACCCATTTGTTTTTCAGTGTTTTCTTTTCGGCAGCAACTCAACCAAATCCCATGTATGGTTCTCTTCCAAGGAATCAATTTTCTCATTCATGCCATGCTCCCACTATTTCCTAGATTCTACTTGTATTGCCTCATCAAAACTTTCTGGTTCTCCACCATTAGTGAACAACAAGTAGTTTAAAGAAGGGGAATAATGAATTAGAGGTTTAATTACCCTTTTAGACCTCCTTATGGGTGTTTGAGACTCATTTATAGCTTGCTGTCCACCCAAATTTTCTTCTAACAGTGATTGATCCCGGTCATCTATGATCGATACCAGTCTACACCCGACTGATGTCGATTCCTCTTGATCAACATTGATTTCCACCTGACTGACATTGGTTTCCACCTGACTGATGTCGATTTCCACCTGATCGATGTTGGTCTCTATGTTTTTTTGTGAGTGATGATTTTTACCTGTGAGCTCATTTTGGATCATAAACTCTTCCAAATCAAGATTGCCTTGCTTAGAATTATTCAGCCTCTTGAGCTAGTCACTATACATCACCTTCTCATTGAAAACTACATCACAGCTTCTAATAATTTTGTTAGTTTCTAAATTCCACAACTGAAATCTGAAATCTCCAAAACCATAACCAATGAAAGTGCACCTCATAGATTTAGCATCTAGCTTCTTTCTATTTTTTTTATCAATGTGCACAAAAGCTTTAGAACCAAACACTTTGAGAAATGAAAGATCTACCTTTTTACCTATCCAAGCCTCTTCTGGAATTCCACCATTTAATATTGTAGAAGGTCCTCTATTAATCAGGTAAATTGTAGTAGCTATAGCTTCTACCCAAAACTGTAAGGGCAAACCAGCATGCAACCTCATACTCCATACACGCTCCATTATTATTTTATTCATCCTTTTAGCAACTCCATTTTGTTGAGGTGTCCTTGGAACCATCCTTTCCCTATGTATTCCACTCATAGAAAGTAACTATTGAATTTATTGTTGCAGTACTCACCACCATTGTCAAATCTAAGGCACTTCAATCTCAAACCTGTTTCATTCTCAACCAAATCTTTCTATTTCTTAAATGTGTCAAAAACATCATATTTACTCTTTATGTAATAAACCCATACCTTTCTTGTAGCATCATCAATGAAAGAAACATAATACTATGATCCTTTAATAGAAGCTACCTGAGCTAGTCCCCACACATCTATGTGAACAAGCTCCAACTTATGCTTCTTCTTTGTTGACCCAGTTTTGAGAAACCTCACTTTCTTCTATTTTCTAAAAATACAATGCTCAAAGAAATCTAGATCTATGCTTTTCATATCTGAAAGCTTACCTTTTGACTTAAGAACATTCATTCCCTTCTCACTCATATGACCAAGCCTACAGTGCCACAACTTTACATCTACATCTGAAGTAGATAAAACAGAAGGAGAATAATCAGTAATACAAGTAGATAGATAAAGTGTACCTACTCTCTTACCTTTTTCTAATACAAGTGCACCCTTGGAAACTTTCCAATATTCAAGTGTGAGAGTTACTGTACAACCCTCATCACCCAACTTTCTTGCAAAAATTAGATTCCTCTTCAGGATGGGTATATGCATGACATCCTTCAACACCCATGTGTTGCCATTCTACAATTTCAGCTGCACTTTTCCTTTGCCAACAATTTTACAAGGCTCATCATTCCCTAAAATAAACTTTTCCAAAATCTCCATGGACATAATCATTGAAAAATTCTCTATTTGCGGTTGCATGGAAAGAGGCACCAGAATCTAAAACCCATGATTCTACTTTATTATCCAAAGAAAATATAAGAGCATCTTGTGCAACAATACCTACAACTTTTGCTTCTTTATTACCTTCATGCTAATTTTCTTTGTTATCCTTCAACCAACAATTTTTCTTTGCATGCCCTTTCTTTCCACAATTCCAGTAGGTTATTCTTTCATTTCTAGATTTGGATTTACTTCCCATCTTTGACCTTAATTTCCCTTGCTTGCCCTTCTCTCTTTGCCTTCCCCTGCTTTCAACACTTAAAGTATTACCTGATGTTTCCCTTGTACTTTTCCTGTGAATTTCTTCATTCAAGATTACACTAACAACATCATCAACTTTATAGATATTTGAAGCAGATGCAGTATTACTAATTGCCATTACCAAACTATGCCAACTTTTATGTAAAGAGCATAAGATTAAGAGAGCCTTAATTTCATCATCAAAAAATATTTTGACTGAATTTAATTGATTTACTATTGCATGGAAATCATTAAGATGACTAGATATAGATCCACCTTCCTAAATTTGCAAATTAAATAATTGGTTGATAAGATATACCTTATTTGAAGCTAAGGGTTTTTCATATAAATTTGCCAAAGTATCCATTAACTCTACTGTTGTGTTTGCCTGTGATAAGTTGGAAAACACAAAAGCTGCCAGGCTCAACTTTATAGATCCAAGAGCCTTTCTATCAAGAACATTCCATTCTTCATCTTCCATATCTGTGGGCTTCCTTGAAACCCCACCCAATGATAAATACTGATCTTTCTGAAATAGATAATTTTTAATCTGCATCCTCCATAATTGATAATTCTTACCATTGAATTTGTCCATTCTTAGTTTACTTTCTTCTGCCATTGCTTTGCTCCCACTCAATCAAAAACCCTTATGAGTGAATTCTATAATCAACAAACACTAACACGCTCTGATATCATTTGTTAGGATCTTAGATTACAATTGATTACTTTTGTATAAGCAACTAAACATGGAATTGAAACCAGAAGTAATAAGTAACTAGAAATCAGAAATAACAAATAATAAGAGATACAAGAAACAACCAATATGTATTAAACTCTTTCAGAAGGAAATATAATGAAGAAATCTCTCTCTCCTCACACCTCATAGATGTATAGTAATTCTCCCTCAAGAGTTCTCTCTCTCTCTCTCAATCAATTACAATCAACTCAATTACTGAATTGTACATGCTATGAGGATCTAACCCTACTATATAGTATACTACAACACTAGGGTTCATGAGCCATGCATTTGCCACCCTTAGATCCACCTCTTCAATCAAAGGCTCAAATTTGTTTAGCTAAAAATAAAAATTGTAGAAACGCACAGAAGTCGGTGTCGGTCCGAAGATGACCGATGCCAGTGAACCCCTAACCGATGTTGGTCGACCCCTAACCGATGTTGGTTGGTTCTGACTGATGCCGGTTATTGTGTAAGCCCAGTAACCTCAACATTAGCTCATTAGTGAATCTTTTAGCTCCACAACTCAATATATCTTTAGGTTTTATTTTGATTTGGTTGTATCCACTATGTCCATCTAAAAAATACAAATACTCTTTTCCTATCAAATTATGAAAATCTTGATCAATGAATGGCAAGGGAAAATAGTCTCTCATTGTGGCTTTGTTTAATTATTTATAGTCTACACAAACTATCCATTTCTAATTATTTTTAGGCATAAAAACCAGGGGTGAAACCCATTGGCTATTAGATATAGGATATATAAAACTAACATCCAATAGTTTTTATATTTCCTTCTTGAAAATTTCCTTTAAAGCTAGGTTAATCCTTCATTATGGTTCTTTGAATGGTCTCAAATTTTTAGTATAGATGTGACATGTATAAAAATTGGGATGTATTCATTTCATGTCACTATAATCCAAATAAAAAGCTTTTTTTGGTTTTTCCAAAACATCAAATAATTTTCTTTCCTACTGGTCAGTTAACCAACTATTAATAGTTAGCAGTTTACCTGGTTGAATTGTAATCTATTTAGTGCTTGAAACAATAGAATTAAATTATTTTTATTTAATTATAAAATAATTAAATGGACATGTGTGTGGTATTAACATTATAAGGGTGGATACAAATTTTTATAAAGTTCCACTTGTGGAAAGCATAATTGTTAATGGATAATGAAAATCATGTAAAAATGATTATGTCCATTTTGAGCCCAATCGACTATGACTTGTTGAATGTCTTATGGATTGTATAAAATGTTTTATGTGATTAAGACATTAATTTTTTTATTAATTATGGAGTTATATTTTTCCCATTCATTATTTTTCATCTTCAGAGCATAGCTTTCAGTCTTTAGAGCTAAGTCACTAGTATTCAGGATTAAGCTGCTAGTCTTCAAAGCTAAGATACTAGTCTTACAAACTAAGCCTTAAAAACATAGAGTAAGAATGTTAGTATTTAGATAAAAACTATCAGATTTCAAATCAAAACTATTAGACATTGGATCAAAACTATTAGAATTCAGAGCAAGATCGTCAGACTTTGGAGCTAAGCTCTCTTGGTCTAAATCTTCTATTATTTTTTCTTCAAAATCTTGAGAATGTTATTTGATGGTAAAATGGATAATGAAGACACACTAGTTTGGTTTTTTTCATTTTGATCCACCCATATTTATTTAAAAATACCCATTTAAGGTCTATTAAGTAGATAGAGAGATATTTGTTTAGCATGAATTGCATCAGAAATGGTCATGTTTTTTTTATCTACAGTCAATTCTTGCTACAACTATAGCTAACCAAGGTCTATCAAGGATGATTGTAAACCCTAACCTCTTTGGTTTGGGTTAAAATATCATGAAATAAATAAGTTATTCCCAAGATTCAATGATGATTGGTACATTCTCTTTGGTTCCTTCAGGGGTAATAGTGGATTGATTTAGAGGTGCATTTTGCCTATTCTTTAGATTTGCCACTAGTTGGGTAGGTAACTATGGTTGGTTATATTTTTGTTTAATTGGTGGTGGTTAAGGTTGTGTAGGAATTAATTCATACTATGGAGGAAATATTCTGTATGGTTGATACTATTGATTGGACCATTGAGGTTATGGTTGTTATACCCAATGTGGTTTTTGATTTTGTTGTTGTGTACAACTCTGACTTTGAGACTTTCCATAAATATATGTCATCCATTCTTGAGTAACCCATGGTTGTGGTTGTGGTGGTCCCCATATTAGTGTTGTGATGTGTCTATCCCATGGTGTCATCCATGGATTGAGAGGAAATCTAGGACCAAACTAATTTTGAGGTTGGGAGTACTAGTTTCCTTATCTTCAAATGAAATTTAATTCCTCAATGATATTTTTTTCTTAGTTTACTTGATTTTTTACATTATAAATATATTTTTAATTCTTGGTATCATGATCTAGATCACAAATACCATAGACCTGTGTTTTGTCTAAGGGGAAATCTTTTACTACATGTTTGAGTTTATAAATTGTATAGTAGATTGACAACTATTTAGAATTGGTAGCATTGGATTTTTATTTGAGACCATATAGAGTAGATTTAAATTAAAATATAATTTTTTTCTTGAAATTGCAAAATTCTTCCATTATTTGAACAAATTCAGGTGAATTTCCTAACCTTGATTTCCTTATACTAGGTCTTGTCCTGGAATAATTGGTACACAATGTTGAAATTTGATGAAAGGTTAGCTTATCAATGTCACCCTTACCCATGAGGCTCAAATCATCTCATGCATAATAATATAAAACTCTAATAAAGACTATTTTGAAAACTTCCTTAGTGAGTTGATAACCACTCCTTTTATGGGTGAATATAAACCTGTCAAGGTAATCTTCTAAGGTTTCATCTTCATTTTGATTGATCTTGAAAACAGTCTTATTTTCATTCTCTAACTTTGTAATAATATTGATATTTGTCTAGAAATGAAATTTCAATTTCATCCCAAGTGGTTATGGAACTAACCTAAAGGCCCATGAACCATCTCATGGCTACATCATTGAGTGTTAATGGGAATAATTTCAATTTTTGATTATCTATGACATAATCATAGTTTTGGCATATAACCTACAACTCAAAGATGAATTGATCTATATCCTCTAAGGATTTACCTTAAAAAGTGGGTAAAATGGATGGTGAAATGTTTTCTTATAATTTCTATCATTAGGACCTAGACTGATTACATAAGATAAAGTTCTATCCTATTGGGGTTAATGGTCAGGGTTTTCCACATGTGCATGTTTATCTCCCATGTCTTCTTCCCAACTTTGGTTATTCATACAATATAAATTCACTTCTTAGGTGTTTATTCTATGGTCTATCTCAGGAGGAGAATCTTTGATCAACTCTTATTCTTATAGGGATTGTGCATAAACTAATCCATAGAGAGGATTTTTATGATCAATTATTTATATAGGAGAAAATGTTTAGAATATGATCCTTCTTGTAGGATCTATTTGTGAGGATGAACCCTATTCAAGAGAGTAATTATAAAAATGGATTTCAATTGTCTTTATTTCACTTCTTGATCTTTCCAATAATGATTGGAGCCTCTCTTCTTCTTGATTTATGTGGAATCTCTTAGAGATAAATCATAAATCTAAATATTCTTGAATTATTTTTATGTTTTTGAATTGTATGAATGTTTTTGTATTTTCATATATAAATCTAATGTAAAATCTCACTAACACTTATTGACAAATTTGTGTCCCCTGAAATGGCATAAAAAAGGATAGGGTATCATTATAACTCTCTTTTAACTAATCAATAGATTCATGTCATTTTCAACCAAGACAACGTCTAATGGCTATTTTCAATGAGATCATTTGATATTGGAGTTGTATAGTTCATTATTTAGGGGGTTTCATTTTTATTATGTTTTTTAAATCCTAAAGATAGTAAATGAAACTCTAATTCAAGTTTGTAGGAAAGTAAATATAAACTATTTATCAATTGAATATCTCCTATTAACATTCACACCATCAACATCCAGAACTTAAACATATGACATAAGACATATAATGTCCTCACTAAACTTTCCTAGATGGGTAGGATAGTGTGATGTTCAAAATCTAAGAATTCTTATTTATTGTCACTTAAACAACTTCTACTCAATTATGAATATGAGATGAATTACCAAACTTAATCTAGTTTTAAAAACACACTCTTGCATAAAATAAATCTACTTATATTGAGTTAAAATAACTCTTACATGTAAATGAAACACTCTTTCATTAAAGGAAATCCATACTTTTTTTTGGAAAGGAAATAACTCTTTATTTTTAAAATGAAATTCACACTTACATTTAAAATAAATTAGTATTGTGGTTGAAAGGAAATTACAATCTACAGTGAAGAAAATATATTTGAAGTAAAGAAATGCTTATAAACTATTAAACTAAAATGTAATGATTTATCCCAATCCTTAGATAGAAGTGGGCCTTGATCCTTCCTTAGAACAAGAATTGATTTTACTACAAAATAAAGGAAAATTTTGATCTCTATATCATTCAAAAATAACATATACAAATATGAAATGTTGAACTTGTTTCCAGCTTCTTCTGAATTTTCTTCAACTTCACAACTTCTTAATTGTCTAGGATGAGAAGGATATGTGTATTTAAACATATCTAAACATATATTCATAGAGTATAAAATCTTGATGATATTAATGCCCAAATCTATATATTCAAAATATAGATAATCTAGGAGTCATATCCCACACTTCTAGGAAAGCATTAGAACATACTCAACTAACTATAGATAGAAAATAACTAACCTAAATTGAAGATACTTATCCAATTTAAAAAATAAATATAAAAATATATCTAGACTATTTTAATCCATTACCATGAATGGTAATGCCTAAAATAAGACATCTAAATATAGAAATTACATTTATAGATATCTATAAAATTACTATTCCAACTAGGAGGATCTAGTTGGTCTTTGGAGCACGTCCATGTATCTTTGGAGCATCCTTTACAGGTCTTCAAAGTACCATGTATGGGTCTTTGGAGCATACCTAAACTTCTTTTGAGCATGTTATGTATGCATTTGAAGCACACCCAAAGCATCTTTGGAGTGTCTTTAGAGCGTTTAATCTTTGGAGTTCATTTATCAAATCCTAATAAATGTTAAATGTAAACCCATGATTTTTAATTAAATATATATTTTTTTGCTTGGTATTGAGGGTTAAGTGGTCCCTCTATAATTTATTAACCAAAAATAATAATTATAAAAATTACTAAAGATCACAAGAAAAATCAAAACCAAATCAAAACATAAAAAACAATAGACCAGCCAAAGCCACCAATAAAAAAATGACCCAAAATAGAAGGCCCATGAAAAAGCCTACTAAAAATCCACAACCAAATAACTAAACTCATCTCAGCCAAGCCACCCCATAATTTAAGGAAAAATTGATGCTCATCATGGTGACTGAGTCTAGATTCCATGTTTTCCACCCACAACTACCAATACCACATCACCACTAATAGATAGACTTCCCAAGCTCAATTCTTAAGGATCCTTTGAATACTCATCCATGACCACCTATACTACATTATACACTTGGAATAACTTACCCATTATACCACCTAAACCATTACAACCATTGAGACCACCTCACCTTCTATGAATTCTCCTCTAAAATGTACATCCACCCAAGATAAGGGAGTAAAAGGCACTTATCATCACATCTTGTCCTTCTACCACAATGCCTCCTACTAAGCTCATCCATTCATGTAATACATAAGAAAGAAAATTATTACAAAATGCACCAAATAACTAACGCAAAATTCTCATTACTAGGGTTTCCCTACTCAACCACCGAAGGTTGAGAACAAATTCTAGTGATGTCATAAGTATTGAAAATTTCCTTGGTGGGGGAAGAGTCAAAGGTTCAAAAACAATAATTTAATCAATCAACCAGCACACTTTATTAATCAAGACAAGTTACATATATATAGGAGTTTAACTCTAACAATTCCTGAAACCACTAACACTAATCTAGGTAGCTTATTCTAACAACCTTTATTCTCTCCATCTATTTTTTTCTCCTAAATCTCTACCTCTATTGAGTTGTAAGTATACAACTCTTATTTTACTCAATTACATAAATATAAACCCTTACCTATCCATATGTAATTATTACACACATAATAATTACTTACAATATTTTATTACTTAAGCATCATGTGAGGACTAATTCCTCAACATTCTCGCCCTTAGTTCTAACATGGGGTGAAAGATTTGAATGTCAATTTCAACTGATAATGCATTCTATTACAAATATATAATTTTGTTTTACATTAGAAGCCTATTTTATTGAAAGGTGCATTTTAATGATTATTTGACATCTTGTGACTCAAAGACAATGACAGACACTTAAAAAAATGACAAGAACTTGAATCTAAACATAAACGACTTAAAAAATAACTGGCCACTTAAAAATAAAAAATAAACAAATCAAAACTCAGTATAAAATGTATAACTTAAAAATCACATAAGACATCAAATATTATAATAAGACTTTAAAATTATAAAATTGAAAACTTTAAAAAGAAAATGCAAAAGATAAAAAATAAATCTTTAAAACTTATAAGTAATTGAAAACAAAACATAAGACAATGAAACAAGTTATAATAAAACTTAAAATTATTATAAACAATAATTAACAAAACTTTAAATAAATAAAATTAACAAAATAGAAATTAGAACTTAAAAATCTTAAAACCTCTAATCTAAAATAAAAACCATGGCAAAGATAAAATTTAAATAAAACAAATAAAAATAAACTATAAAAACTAAATACATAAACCTTAATGAAAAAACAATAAAATTAAAACAAAGGCAACATATAAATTTTCAATCCTCATTCTTCCTTTGATATATAGATGGAGGTCATTTAAAGTGTAGGGTGGAGCTTTGCATAATAATCCTACTTGTAATGGAGATTCAAGAAGAGGTGTTTGATATTTTTCTTACAGGTCGATCCAATATGCCAAAGGATCAGTGTTTTTTGGGATGCCAAGAGATCATGTAAGGAAGATCTAATCTCATAGAGATCATGTATGCTATATGGATGTAAATTAGTGTAAAATTAGGATTTACAAAAACCTTATATAGACTATGATACAAATAGAGAAATGATGAAATTATTTACATGTTGGACAAATAAGACATGGGCTTAGAAAGTCTTCAACTTGATTGGATCACTAATTTTAAATCTGGAGCTAAGAGGATATGCTGGAGATGATTATGAGCTTTGAGGTTGAACATAGTAGAGAGAGTTGGGTAGATTTATTTGAAGGATGAGGTTGAATGTAGGGGTTGAAGAAGGGTGAAATTGATCCCAAAATTTGTTGTGTAGATCAATTGAGTTGAATCCCAAGTGGAGAGGAGTAGAGGATCAATATAATGCATGAGTTCTAATGAATTAATACAACTTATTTGTATTTATATACAATGTAAAAATCCTAAAATATGTAAAAATACAATATATATATATATATATATATCAACAAAAAATACATTATATATATTTTTGGAATGAAAATTGTGAATAAATTGATGAGAAAATTGTTGATAGAGGTGAATAGAGTGGAAGCTTATAAGATAAAAATGTAGATGGATGGTGTATACAAGTAGCTTCACACATGATATACATTAATAAACTATTGGAAGTATCCAAGAATAGTGAAATTATAAAACAATTACTATTGAATGTGGTCTGAACAACATAGCTATTGTTATTTTATTTTGATGTATATCATAGTGAATGGAAGGTATAAAGAGGTCTACGATGGGCCTTTTTTGATACTTGATATTGAAAAGGCCCCTATGGGGGAAGATCCAAAGGCTCATAAGCAATAATTTAATCATTCAACCAACACACTTTATTAATCAAGATAAGTTACATATATATGAGATTCCAATGCTAACAACTCCTCAATTCACGAACACTAATCTAGGTAGGTTATTCTAACAACCTTTATTCTCTCCATCTATTTTTCTATCCTAAAAATATACCTCTATTGATTTTCACATATATAATTTCTATTTTTCTCAATTACATAAATATAAATCCTTACCTATCCATATGTAATTATTATACATGTAATAATTACTTGCAATATTTTATTATCTAAGCACCATGCGAGTACTAATTCCTCACCAATAAGAGCCTTGAAAACTTTAACATCTAGTACCAAAATTAAACCCCCATTGAATATGGTTAGAATTGTGTTTATTAAATACATTATATAAATTTTAACATCATCATGTATCATTTCTTCAACCAAGTAACCCTTGACACCATTAGCCAAGTAATCCTTGACACTACTAGCCTCCCCTAATTATCCAAGTAATCCTTAACACCATTAACCTCCATGAAGTGATGGGAGGTCTCCCTCTAAAATAATGAATAAAGTGCCCCTATAATTACCATTAGATATTATCAATATTCCAAGATTCCACATTTCTATTTCACAAAGCATCCATTAGAAGTATTGAGTCTCCTTAAATGACTAGTTTCTCAACACTATATTAAGCTACTAAGATTAACCTCAACAATATATTCTATGCCTCTTCCTCACTATTTTGATAATCAGTAAGATTCATAGAGGTATCTTTGACATGGATATATATATATATATATATATATATATATATATATATATATATAAGATCCTATTTGGCCTTCTACTTCCAAGGATTCTTCCTTTAGTATTTCATCTAACAACTTTGTCATGGACTTCACATGATCTTATTTACAATTTTTGTATACCATGTTTATGTGTGTTTATTATGTACTTATTGAATACATTATATATATTTTATTTCCCATATTCCTTCAATTATTGGCATAGGTTTCGGTGTTATAAACACTAATTCTAAATTTTTTGTTATCTTAAATTATTATGTATACAAAAATGGCATTTATTTCATAATATATAAAACCATCATTATCCATATAAGGGGTGTTTGAAATTATAATGGTATTATATACTGTGAGATTAAAATTCCCCCTTTGTATGATGTTCAAATGGAAGTTTGTAGTTGATTTTAGGAAATGAGGTGCTTGATATATCTATTCAAGATGCAGGACATGATAATATTCTACATCAATTTTCTATTTATGTCCTTTTTAGTTCTTATAGTCTTCACATAATTTACTAATTATTTGTTTGTTATAATATTACTATTAAATTACTTCCAACAATTATTAGTTTTCATTGATTACATTCTTGGATTCCCATAGCATCATGTCATGACATTATTGACACCAGTAACAGTAAAGTTTCCATCATGCAAAATTTTATGGAATTCACAACCCTCAACTAGAAAGTGAATTGTCTTGAAGTGATATATCCTTTGTAGCACTTTTATAGGATGGTAACATTAATTAGAATGGATGAAAATTTTGGTGGATAATTATTATGTGATAGGATTAGCTAAAAATGGAAAATTGTCCCACAGATTTAACCAATAAAATTGGGAGTGTAAATGAATATGCATGATTAAATTAGTAAACATCTCTTGATAAAAAAATGATTATTTTTGGAAAACATTGCCATCATGACCTTACTATGAATTAATTTAACATTCTCTAGGTTCTCTTGGAATGGCCACCCTATTGCTACAAGTAGGGTAGTGATCCATACAACTCATTATTTGTCCATGTTCTTAAATGATTTAAATGATTAGTAAAACCAAAATAAATAATAAAATTATATGATAGTATTCAATAATAAAAAATGGTTTTAAACACAAAACTTAAATATGTGCACATCATATATATTAGTACATTTAGATAGGAAAGGGATTCAAAAGGTATCTTTATATACTTAGGATTAGGAGGGAATTATAAAAATAGGATTAGATGAGTGGTTATATACATGATTTATTAACTCATCACACCCCCCAAATAAACTTGTTACTAGTCCTTGAACAATTTAAACCTATACACATGGCATCATAGTTCTCAAAATTCAAAGAGTTTTGTTGTATATGTCCCCTATTTTTTTATAAAAACTCAAAATTGTATTTTATCCTCTTCCATTTCCTATCTTAAGATATTTCATTAAATTTCTCTATTTCCATTGAATCAAGAATGATAAACTAAAAAATAAGAGATTTATATGTTATGGAAAGCCAACTCAATCTCTTCCTTCTTACCATGCCAATATATTATATGACTCTTTTGAGAGATATTGTGAAATTATACCTTGAGTATGGATCTTTCCTTTTCAATTTAGGGGTAATATCATTCCATCTAACTAAAAAATAATTGTATATTTATTAAACTATTTATGTGATCAATGCCAAGTATTGATTTGGGGCCTGTATTTGTTTTGTCCTAGTTCTTGTAGCTACCTCCATTTTGTTCATTAACACAATCCAATATGATTCTATCACATCTATCTTGGTATCCTCCTCTCTAAAAATTAATGTGGTTTCTATTTATTTCTAATGATATTCATCTAGTTCCTCACCTCTTCTTTTCTCCTTGAAAATATAAGAAGAAAAATATCTCAAAAGAACATCACCCAAATATAGGTTTGGATTCCAATCTTAGTCTTGAGGAACAACATAGTTGTGTATTTTGAATTCACAAAATTTATTTTGATCCTTAAGAGTGCCATTATTATATATTTAAAATAATTAGTGAGGCTTACTTACTAGTTTGGGCATGTCACAATATTCTCTCATGAACTGAAATTTTAACCATTTATTCTCAAAGTAGACAACATACACTCTTACATGAAGTTTAAAAATCATTAGTTACATTGTTAACTAACTCATATCTTTTACCTTATTTTTTAGTTTTAAAATTTGTGACTCAAAATTTTGACCATATTTAAGTTATGTTTTCATCTATTAATTAACTAAATTAATTATGCCATTTAATATGCATGGTATGTATTTTGAAATACCTTTTCACAAATAATTCTTCCTTATTGAGTTGTCCAGACTGAGTGGAAGTTCTTGAAAAAGTCTTTCATGTCACTTGAAACCCTAAGAGACACTTCTATTAAAGTCCAAAATATAGGGGATTATAAATGTCCACTCTCTACTTCTACACCGTATCTAGTATATCTAGCCAAATCTCCATTTTTAAAATATCCTCCATGCATGCCCTAAGGGTTTCAATTTCTCATAGGGATTCCACCAAGTTTTAGTTTTCACAGTACCTAGGTTGACCAAGTTTTTATCATTTTGAAATTTTCAATTATTATTAATCTAATGCTATCTCTTCTCCTTACACATGATGTGAAGTACTCTAATGTTATATCTCTCCAAAGGATGGAATGTTAGTGCTGGATAAAATAGTGTTTCCTTCATCAAAACTTCTAGCAATCTAAATTTCATATGCACTAAGATCCTCCTATAACTCAGATGATTCCCTACTCTCTATTTTAATAATATTAAGGTATATTGGAATGTGTTGTATTGTTATAATACACCTAATAATTTGTGATTGTCTTCTAATATAGGCATGATATATTATTAATATACTAGACATGTGTAAAATAGGAATAATATTATTTTCATGTTTAGAATGGGAACCTATGCATTATAAAAAAGATATGAACTTAATAAATAAAGAAAATAATAATATAATATTTTTTATAATTTACATATGACTTTTATACATACGATATGAATATGGGATTCTTAATTGATAATATTCCCAATATAATAGAACTATGTATAATGGTGCATATTATGAACACTTCTTAGTCAATGCTCAAAATATTGTTAGCTTGTGTAGAACATGCCAATTCTCATCATCAATTAAGAATATAATAATATTAATATGTGTATAATGGGAAAATTAAAATTATAAAAAATAGATAAGAATGTTATCAATTAATAAATCCAATAGTATTCATTTGTGCAAAATTTGAAGGTACCCATTCTACATAAAATAGATATTTGGATCTTAATTCAGAATCTGCATGTCACTTACTCATTACGCTTCAAGATATAAATTATCTAAAGAGTGCCACATGGATGGTTTTCACATGTCTATAGGGCCGGGTGGAATTGTTAACTGTGTCAATATCCACTGGTCATGGATGAGTGAGATGGTGACATGTGGATAGTTGTAACTTGTCTGGAGGGTTGTGGAAGATTATTATTTATGTTAATAGCTTTTGGATGTGGATGATAGATATGGTTCCATGTGTATGAATATATTCTATTCACTTACCTAGATGATTTCAATGTATGTGTTTATTTCTTAGGCTATTGGTAAACAAGATCACAATACATGGAATGATCTTTATTATTTGGATGTACATCAAGTTTTGAATATTTTTCATAAGTATAGTGTATTTTTAGATGATTGGGATGGTGTCACTTGG
This sequence comes from Torreya grandis, assembly GCA_037957365.1. Classification (NCBI taxonomy): domain Eukaryota; kingdom Viridiplantae; phylum Streptophyta; class Pinopsida; order Cupressales; family Taxaceae; genus Torreya; species Torreya grandis. The sequence continues at coordinate 741,872 of JARHVA010003140.1, read as the reverse complement.
TATGATCTCATGAATTTGAATGCCTAAAATCATTTGTAATCTAACCATTATAGAGAATAGAAATAGATGAGTGGAAAAATGACATTTGGTAATCGTGGAGCTCAAAGATAAAAATAATATATGATTGTTGTGAAAATAACCTTTTTATGAAAATAACCCTTTACATGAACCCAAGAAAAAATAGGCTAAAACATAGCATAGTTTATTTAGTCCATTTAAAATAAATATTGATTTGGAATAAAAGACAAAAATTAATGTTATATATTATATCTCATGCCTAAATTCTAAATTTTAAAAAGTAATAAAACATTAATAAATTATCAATTAAGACTCTAATATTTATATCTTATGTAGAATGGACACATTTAGATTCTTCACAAGTGAATATGATTGAAATTACTAATTGATAACATTATTATATAAATTACATGAGATATAATATATTACTTAGAACCTTTGGAGCCCAAATCAAATGAGAAAGATCCATAAGTATTGATAGCCCAAGGGGTCTAATCGAATGAGAAATAACCATGTTAACCATTATGCATGAAGGTGTTAAAACTATCAAAACTCAGGAGGCTCAATTAAAAGATAAATATCCACATGTCTTTTGACACCTAGAAGCATCATAACTATTAGAGTCTTGATCGAATCATGGACCACTATGTGTACTTTATATACCTAAGTTATGGCCAACTCATACAAGCATAATTTTATAGATAAATGCACCTCATTTCACTTTATCATCATGCTACACAATGAGCCCACCACTCTCCAAGAGACATGTGGGAAGCACTTGAAACCTTTGCAGTTCCAAAAAGGCTAAAATAAGTGTGTGCCCACCATGATCCTCATATGTATTAGTTTAGCTAGAGGATATCATGACTTATAGTTAGAGGAGTCACATCATTGCCAAACAATCTAAATGGGGATTTTTTTAAAAATATTAAATTAATCCCAAATTCAGAAATAGATAATTTTGGCTCATGCTATAAAATCTAAGTTTAATTAACTCAACATATGTGAACATTATCCTCAACATTAGATCTTCTAAATTTCATAAAGTCATAGCTAAAAATATAAGTTTTCCCATTCATGAAACACTTTGCCAACCCATTACTTAAACAAATAGGACCATGTATCATGCATGTTAATGAAATTTTGATTAGGGGTGTGCACTAGAATTTTTTTATTGATCACTTATATGGGTAAAGAGACATGGGTGAAAATACCAAGAAGTATTGGGTTCAAATACTAGACATGTGTAGAATGGGGCATAATATGAGCACTTCTTCCTCAATGATCATAATTTTATTGGCTTATGTAAAATGGTAACATGCCCATTTTAAAAAAAATAATAATGTAATCATAAATTAGGAAATCAATAGTATTAATTTGTGTAGAGTAGGCACATGCCCATTATAATCATTAATTTAGATAACAAAATTTTCAACTAGGAAATCTAATAATATTCACTTGTGTAGAATTTTGTTGTGCCTAATATACACAAAATAGAAATATTCGATTATTAATTTATAATATTATTATAATACTAAAACTATGTAGAAAGGGGCATAATATATCCATTAATATAACCATATAATGTTTTCATGACATCCTCAACACCCACATCACTTATCTAAATAATTCAACATTCTATGGAATTCACACCCACCAAATCATTGGTCACTTATCCTCAAGTGTTGGAACATGTATGGATATTTAAATGTGGGATGGAGATTTTTATTATTCAATATCATGGAGATTATGGAGGGTAAGTATGATTTTATAAGAATAGACAAAATGGGAAAAAAGTGCCACAAGTTAAAGCCATAACTCAAATAGGGATGCATAGGAATATGCATGATTAAATTGCTAAAAAATTGTCTTCATGAACTAATAATATATAATTTTTATAGGTAAATAGGGTTTATTAGTCCCTCAACCATTACATTAAAACAAAAAAACTAGTATAAAACACCAAGCAAAGCCCATAAAACAAAAATAAAATCCCCAAATGCTAATGCCCACCACAAAGTATGGAATAAATAAAGGATACCCAAAAATCTAAATAGCCCTAAGGTGAACCAAAACATCTCAAAAAAAATACACTAAAAGACCAATTAGATCAATCAACCAAGACACTAACACTACACTAACCACCACGCATGCACCATAAGGAAAAACCTAAGAAATGCCACCAAAGAATACAATTACCCATGGAATTCCATGCCACCACAACCCATATATTGAGAAGCACCACCACCCAAACCTTCAACAATATCTACTACCACCCCACTCCTAGTTCACCTAACTGACCCAACAATGTCAATTTTAGAATGAGTAAGGGCCACTACCTTATAGGTATGTTGACCTTCCATATATAAATGAGGGGATGATTGAGATTAGGTGTCATGATATCCAAACTACCACACTAGACTTGGTGAATTTTGACCACCCAATGAAACCAAAATTAACACCAAATGGGAACACAAAGCATGCACATGCAACATTAAAATTTGAATGCCCATTGACTTAGGATTTTGAAGGGAATGTTGAATGAAATCAGGATGGTCAACTAAATTCCTAAATATGTCCTCAAGGCCTTGAAATGACCTTAGTGGGACAACACCAAGACCTAAAGACACATAAAATATTTATAACCATTTATCTTCAAGGGGAAAGGCATTCATAGTATCCACCAAGCCTAATAAAATAATTAAATCAAATAATCTTGAGGTTACCTCAACCATCAATTATTTATCTGTGGAGGTGACGAGGGAATTGAAAATGAACATTGATGTTACCATGGAATTAATTTTTATTATACAACTAGTTTAAAGAAACATCAAACCTACAACCACCTTGAGAGTGAAAAATAGTGATTGACTAAATGAGAACAATATGCTTCAATTTATCATACAAAACATGACATAAAAAATACATCTCTAGCTTACAATTGTTTAGGTGAATTAATAGATCACTATGGGTAATTTTCATTGAAGGGTCCATAGAAACCAACCGTTAGACCCACCAAGATAAATTAACAAGACTCATTAAAGCCCAAATGAGCATCATCAAGGATAAAAGCAAGGGGGAAAACCCCAACCTAAGGAGGGAAATGTGAGGGGACTCCTTCCATGATTTGAGGAGATGATCCATTAATGTCCATAATGTCAAAAATAACAATGGGATCCTATAAATTTTTATGATAATAATGCCTCATCAATCACCTAATCTCTAAAATGATTATCAATCACCAAAGAATTTTATTGTGTAGACATGTGTATAATAGGAATAATATTATTTTTATTTTTATAATGGGAACCTACATTTTCCACACAAAATATGAACATTACAAATTAAAAATATAATAATCTTAGTTTGTGTATAATGGGCATATGCACTTTATACACAAGATAGGAATATGGGAATCTTAATTGATAATATTCCTAGTATACCATAACTATGTATAATGGTGCATATTATGAGCACTTATTTTTCAATGCTCATAATATTATTAGCTTATGTAGAACATGCCCATTCTCATCATTAATTAAAAATATAATTTTCTTAATATGTGTAGAATGGGCATATACCCATTCTACACAAATTTAGATAAGAATTGGTTATCAATTAATAAATATAATAGTATTCACTTGTGTATAATATAAATGTTCCCATTCTAAATAAAATAAAAACCATGTATTCTTAATTGATAATGTTATTATTATACAACACCTATGGAGAAAGGGGCATAATATGACCACTTCTTACTCAATGTTTATAATATTATTAGCTTGTATAGAATGGGAACATGCCCATTTCAAAAATGATAAGAATGTGATAATCAATTAAGAATCAAAAAGCCTAAAAATTTAAAGAATATTAGATTTTTAATTGATGGTGTGCTTATCTTTTTCAAATAATATTGGGGTATGTGACCATTATACACTATTAAGGTAATTCTAATGTTATAACTTAATAATCCAATAGTCTTGGATTGTGTGGAAGGGGTACATGCCCATTTTAAACAAGATATAAATATTAAATTCTTAAATATTCTTAAAATAATATTAATACAAATTTAGTATAATGGGGCATAACATGATCACTTCTTTTTCTATGCTCATAAATTAAAATTAATATATTATGTATAATGGGTATACTAAACTCTTATTAATGGTCTTAATTTAATAGAAAAATTACACACATGAAATTCCCATCAATTTCTTGGTCTATAAAACTTAAACCATATTACAAGGCATGTGTATAATAGGTAATTATGTTCATTCTAAATAGATTAAAAAGAATTTTGTCAATTAAGAACCAAAGCTTCGTATCTTGTGTAGAATATAGGCCTCTACTTGTTAATAAATACAATTTTTTGGTATCATATATATATATATTAATAGTATATATATATATTTAAAATTTATTAGTGCACATTCAGAGAGGGATAAGTGTTTTTGGTAAAATGAAATTGCTTAAATTACTATAACTATTTTATTATAAAATTTTATTTTTTCATATAAACATGAATTGGAAGTCAAAAGAAAATTAAAATTATCACAAGGGGGATATTGCATAATATTTTATAGTAATTATTTTAAATTTGTATATTCAATGTTTTAGATGATGAAAATTCATTACTAAGCTAAAAAGGACTTAATTTATAATAATTATTTTTATGTGACATGATAATTGCATACAGATAAAATCAAGCTAAGGGAAATAAAATTGAAGTTATAGAAATAACCTAAAAGGAGATTATAAAAGGACTCAATAGTGTCTGATATTAATTTTTTTTACATGAAACCTCTGTCTATAGATAGATAAGAGTCAATCCAAACTCAAAAAATAAAGATAAAAGTGAGGAAGAAATTGACAAGGTGATTACACAAGGACTCAATTTCTGATTATTATTTTTGTGTAATATTATGTTTGCATACATATTAGTAAAACTATATCTACATGGATATTTCAAAAGGATATTACAGGGAGTTTACATAGGTATTTATCATTTTTATTTTTATATATAGATATAAGGATGGAGATAGTATAATTAATTTTAACGGAATAAGGAATAATAAATATATAAAAAAAATTAAAAACCTAGTTATAGATGTTATAGTTCTTACTCTCTGTGATAGTAGAACTTGATGTTGTATTTCTTCTTCTTTCCAACTGAAGAAAATATTGACATTATATTTCTTCCTATATGTGTCATTTCATTTTTCTATTGTTCCTATACTGTTCAGTTCAATTTTGATAGGCTCCTAGATGGATGTTGGTATCCCTAAAATCTAATTATATTTATCTATTTATATTGTTGATACACACCTAGATGGATATTGGTATGTCTAAAACTTGTTTGTCTTTGTCTATCTATATTGTCAATATGTTATATGATGGTTACTAGTATCCCTGAAACCTGAGTATCTCTATTTTTATGTAGTGTCGATAATCTCCCAAATGGATGTTGGTATCCCTTAAACATGACTATATATATCTATCTATCTATAGTGTTTATGCTAGTACACTCTCATTTCATTTGGTGGCATTGCCCACCTTTGAATAATTTTTCCTCTCTTTCTGTCTCTCATATGTTTCATTTGATTTCCTAAGAACAAACTATGGAATGAAACCTAATTATTTTAATAATCAAAAATTTATAATGCATCTAAATATGAAAAAAATCCTCCCATCGTCTAAGTGAGGAAATTTAAAAATTTAAAAACTACCTATTATATTAATTATCGTACCAATTTTCAAATTTGAAAAACACCCCACCATTAACTTATGAGATACTTCTTAATTTGATAATTGTTAAAATTATTTAATGTAGCATGGTTTGTGTTATAGTTTAAATTTATTTATTAGTTAAGGAGATATTTTTAATATGCCATGATTTGAAAATTTTACCTATTTAAGATGTGCTATAAATTATTTAAATATCCAGTGTAGTACCTACATAAAATATATTTGAAATGTCCTTAAATTAGACAAATTTATTCAAGGGAATTATAAGTACTAATAAAAATAACATGACTATAAATGAAACTAATTTTAGATATTATTTTGACAAACATATTTAATATATTAGTTAAACAATTAAATTGGAATAAGATTGTTAGTATTTAACCCTTATATTATGGTAAAATTATCATATTTATTAATATTGGAATTAAATAGTAATATTATTATTGTGTGTAAATTATTATTAGATGTTAAACTTAATTTTGGGTATTTAAACAACATATGATAGTGTGAATTATTATAAAGTATACTAAACAAAATTGAACTAAGGAAAGTAGGCTTCAAATCTCATCTTGAGTTGATATATCTAAAGAAAGTGAGCTTGGTTTTATTTGAATAGTGTCATAATTTAAAGAAATGGTGATAACAATGAAATTTATTTGTTCTTGATTGTGGGAAAATTTAACATTTTACATATGATAGTAATGAAATGTGATACCAAAGAAATAAATTTGAGTAATACCTGTCAAAATCAAATGAAAGTTTAGATATTATTTTAAAAAACCTTTTAATTAGAATTAATATAACCACATCAACCTAAAATTAATCTAACATTTAAATAGGATTTAAATAAATTATTCAAAAAGGATTAAGGGTGACCTAAAACATTTACCTAGTCACCCATGAATAATTTTCTAATGACACTTTCCTACCTCGGGAATCCTCTATTGTTGAATCCAAATATATGAAAAGGACCCTCTCAAAGTATGAACAAGTCTTAAGTGAATGCATTAACTATCCTAAAAGCTCATTTTTTCATCAATAATCAGTAGGGTCTATAGAAGAAGTTGGATACCATCCTTGGATGTCTTATTAGCAGTCTTCCTTTTTACCCATTTAGGCATCCTTCTAATTGTTAGAAAATTAAAGGTAGGATATTGGAATCCCTTAGTGGATAGAATCCTGAAGAAACTAGTAGGATAGAAGGGACATTTTTTGACTTAGACAGGTAAACTACAATTGATCAAATACTCAATCCAAAGTATCCCTATTTGTTTCCTGTCCCTTTTCAAGTGGCCTAGTAAAATTGTTGATAGAATTGGGTAAATTAAACTCAACTTACTTTAAAAATGCTCAAAAGTAAGATTTATATTTCCTCTTTTTCAATGGGATAAGGTATGATTACCAAACCCAATAAGGGTTTGAGCATCCATAAGATAAAAAGCATGAATAAATCCATCCTTATAAAATTAGGATGAAAAATCCTTAAAGAAGATAATCAATGGACCTACATAATTAAATCTAATTACCTATAAGGTAATGATGAGAATGGTATCCCTTATTGGAAACCTATCCATCTAGATTTTTTAGAGGAAATTATTTCCTATGCCTTATCGAAGATCAACAAGATTTTTTAGCGTGTTCATATTCTACTTTTCCTAAAGGAGGAACTTTTATTTTTGGCATGTTGAAGAAATGAGACTTTGTGAAATCAAGATTTTTGGTTGATCTAGGACTAAAAGAGGAGTGAGATTATTGGTGGCCTCTTTGGATCAAACATCTTAACCCTAAGCTAAATATCCTCTTCTAGTTGGTGGCTTAGAATAAAATTCATATTGTTGATAATTTGGTTAAGAGGGGTATGACCATCCCCAATAGGTGTTCTCTTTAAAAATTATCTAAACAATCAGACTATCACCTTTTCCTAGAATTTCCATTTGGATCTTTAGTTTTGTATCTTCTCCTCCAATGATTTTTAGTCTCTTTGGTATTCCTAGGCTCATTTTGGGATTTGATTATGAATGAAAACCTCCATGGGTTAGGTCCTCCCTTTCCTTCTTGTGGCACATTCATTTCCCCCATTTATTTTTTTCTATTTGGAATATAAAGAATGAAAAAAAAATTGCTCAAAAAGATAGTATCATCATATCAGTATTCTAATGTTTATGCTCAACTATTTTAGATAATTGGTGGGCTTTCCCTCTTAATGACAAGTCTCCTGGGTCTCCCTTTGAGTTGTCCATTCTTTGTAACTAGAAACTTGAATAGGTGTTGAATGTTCCTAAATCTCTAGATTTCAAGTTCTCTACCAAGTGGTCAAATCCACCTTAGGTATGGTTGAAGCTTAAATTTGAAAAAGCCTTTAAGGATAACCAAGGTGAGGATGGATAGGGTTATTAGTTATCATGATGGGATGGTGATATCATCTTATGTGGGTCCCTTTGGGATTCAATATTCTCATATAGTCAAAGTAATAACCACATTTTGGGGTATTCATATTTCCTCTAGGCTTAAGGTTTTCATCTTAGTTAGTAAGGGGGACTTGCTAAAAATTATCAATGCTATATTAGGAAAAAACAACCCTCTCATACTATTAAATATATCATTGATTAAGTTATGTAGTTCATTTCATCTTTTAAAGATACCTCTATTTAGTAGGTGTTTTGTGAAGGCAATTCTACTATGGACTACCTAGAAAAATTTAGTATGGAATATCGAACATTGGTCATATGGAAGGGAGCCCATAATATCTTGGCCCATTTATTAAACTTAATAAATAATTATTCATCCAACATGTCAGCATAGCTATACAATTTGGTCACATGTGGGAATTACATACTTAGTCATGTGAAGTATTTATCCCTCCCCATGTAATGATTATTACATGACTTGTAATTACACCAAAAGTGATAAGTTTTTAAAAATTACTCAAAAGACAAAGTTTAATGAGAAAAAAGATGTATTCCTCAAATAAAATGGAAAAAAATCATCTAATGAGAAAATAGGAGATAGATACCATTTAGATCTTTTCTCTTCCACAAAGGTCAAATATAATAAAGGGGTATGGAAAAAATTGCAAAAGGGTGGTCTTATAGAGTATATGAAATGAATCGCTAGACATGATGAACATATATCAAAGGAATTCATGATGGATTGGAACCAGAGGATGGTCAGAATGAGAAACACGGAGATTATTATGATTGAAGAATATATAGGGGATATTACTGGAATGATATGTGAGGGATAAAAATCCTTCAAAGATAAAATCCATAAATTATAGTTGGTAAAAAACTCTTCACCAACAAAATTTTGAACACTTAGAAGAAGGGATTCCCAAGGCAAGACCTTCCTCATTAATAGCATGATATTTTAATGTAAATAATGAAGTATTTGATTATTGAAGGTAAGTTCAAATTTATTTTATCCCAACAATTTTTATTTCTTAATCACTTTCATGGGCATAAAATAATTTTACCCTACTACCTCCTTAAGTCTCTATAAAGTACAGCCCTTGCCATTTAGCTTAGTAACAATAATGACATAATCCATCATTAATTGATCTTCCTACTCTTTGAATATAAATAACCCTTGTAAGGAAAACCCATCTTTGACCTCCACTCAGAAGACCCTTCTTAGGAATTAGGGATTCTAAAATTGGAGGAAAGACTCCCAACCCATTCCATTTCCATTCCCACCTCCCCCTATACCAAAACTCCCACTAAATCCCCCAACAAATGTTTGAGCACCATTACCCCATCCTCTGTGACTAAAAAACCAAAAATAGTTGCTATCTCATGGTATAAGGAAGAAGGAAATAAGAATAAAAAGGTCTACAATGTAGAGGATTCATATTGGGACCATAAAAGAAACATGGAAGTCTTTAAAGCAAAACTTATGGATATGGGTAGGAATATGTCTAATTTGATTAAGGAATTGAATGATCTAAAATATAATACTAATAAAATAAAGTATAATATGGAAAAGGGAAATGAAGTTGAGATTCACCTGATTGAGAAGGAATATAACAATGAAAATGAACTAGATGAGATTGAAGACCTTATGCTTATACCAAAGGCTAAAATATACCTTTGAAGAAGTAGAAAATCAAATTGGTCCCTCTTAAAGGATTGAGCAAGAGAACCCATAGAAGTAAGACACATGATGTGTTGAAGGTGAAAGATAAGGTGAGCTCTGAAGAGATCTCTATTTCTTTTTAGTTCTTAATCCTACTTTTTCTTTTTACTAGCAATTTATAGTTTTCTACTTTTTTATTTATGTTGATGGACTTCTGCACTCTAAAGTCCATTGTGGATTAGTTTCTTGACCTTGGGGCTTATTTTTTGTCAAAACTCGATGGTTGTTGGTCCTTTTAAAAGTAATCTTATTTACTTGATCTAATAGGGAAAAGAAATAGTCTTTTACCATTATATCTATTTAAAATTACCACTTTTATTTATGTTGTAATTAATTAATAATAATATAATAAGATTCATCTTATATTATTCATAAAAATATTAATAAGTGGCCCTATTGTATAACATTATTACTAGAATATTGATCCTATTTTGTGTGGAATGGGATTAGTTGATTATTTATCATACACATAATTGATAGTTTAGGGTGGAAATAATAATAAGAACATTTTAAATTATAATTACATGATAATCCATTAACAACAAGACTATCCATTCAAAATAACACACAAACAATGATCATATCTTATGTTATAGAATAATGACACAATTTAATTTTCATTAATACACCATTGAAGAAAGTCTTATCATATATGTCTATATCATGCTTTGTCTATTTGATTTATCGACAGCATCTCCACTATTACATTTAATTTTTAAGACCAAATATAATAATACAAATTTTATATCAAAACACACATCTTGTCCTTGTGTGTCTACATTGTTGATCTAATTCTCTATGGGATACCAAAAATTATAGAATAATGTCAAATAATTAAATTCTCATTAATACATAATTAAATAAATTAAAGTATTATATATATATATATATATATATATATATATATATATATATATGTATATGTATGTATATCATGCTTAGTTTGATATATTTGTTTCATCTCCATTATTAAAATTCATTAATAATATCAAATACAATATAAAATATCAACATACACATCCTTTCCTCATGAAAATACATTTCTGGTCTAATTATTTGTAGTATTTTTCTAGGTATAATCAATACCATGAATGACATATGTAGTTTTTTTATGTTGTGATACCATCATAAGGTTATGAGGTATAATCTTATATTAAATATTCCACTAAATAATCTCCCCAAGCTTGTGTTATAGAAAATTATTAATATCTTGAGAAGAATGGGCATGTGACCATTCTACACAAAGTAATAATATTAGATTTTTTTTATAAGAGGACAATATTCTTATTTTGATGACATGTAGAATATTCTACATAAGTCTCATAAGAATATCATAAACTATAATAATTTGGATGTTCATATTATTTTTTAACTTGTTCAAAATTGGAATGGATGCATTCTACAAAAAATAGGAATATTAACAATTGTCAAATACCTTTATCTTGTGTAGAATGGGAATAGTTGATAATAATCTTTACCTTTATCTTGTGTATAATAATATTAATGTAGTTGATTTAATATAGGTTAAAATGTGGATGTTAATATTATTATAGTCTTGTTTATAATGGGCATGCACCCATTCTACTCAAAATTGGAATATTATCAACTATCAAAAACATTTATCTTATAAAAAATGGGATTGATTGATAAAATTCTTAATTTCTTATTGAAAATTAAGTACATGGCCATTCTGAACAAAATATATTATATAATCTCTATTATTAAAATTAATTGTTAAGACCAAATACATTAATACAAATTTAATATCAATAGATACATCTTGTCCTCATGCATATATATTTATGGTCTAATTCTCTTTGAGATCCCATGAATAATATAATAATGACACATATACATTTATAGTCTAGTTTTATATGGGATATCACTAAGTACAATCGATACTATGAACAATATATGTAGTTATCTAATTTCATAGTACCATCATAAATTTTTGTGGTATGTTTTTATATTCAATACTCCATTGAACCCCCCCCAACACCCATGCCCCCCACCCCCACCCCCCCGCCAAGCTTGTGTTACATAAAAATATTAATATCTTGATAAGAATGGACATGTTCTCATTATACACAAGGTAAGAATATTTTATTCTTTATAAGAGGCCAATATTCTTATCTTGATGTCATGTAGAATATTATACACAAGTCTAATAGAATATTTTAAACTATTAGTAAGTAAATGTTCATATTTTTGTTTATGTTGTTTGGAATGAGAATGAAACCAGTTTACACAAAATAGGAATATTATCAACTATACAATATATTTATCTTGTGTAGAATAGAATTAATGGATAATCTTATTTATATTTATCTTATGTAGAATATTATAGATATAATTAATTGAATATTTTTTATAATGTGAATGTTCATAATATTATTATTATCTTGTTCATAACGAGCATGTGACCATTCTACATAAAATTGAAATATTATCAATTATCAAATATATTTATCTTGTGTATAATGGGAATGGATTATAAAATTCGTAATGTCTTATGTCAAAGTAGGTGCATGCCCATTCTGAACAAGCTATAAAATATCATCTTCATTATTACAATTCATTGTTAAAACCAAATAAAGTAGTACAAATTTAATATCCATAGACACATCTCCTTGTGTGGATACATTTTTGGTGTAATTATCTATGAGTTCCCATGAATAATAGAATAATTTTGCATATACATTTATATTCTAATTATCTATGAGATTCCACTAGGTACAATCACTACCATGAATGGCTTATATAGGTTTCTAATGCTATGGTACCATCGTAAAGTTATGTAGTATAATGTTATGGTTAATACTCCACTTGTTGGAGAATTAACCTTAATTTTGGTCCTCTATATAGGTTTATAGGTTTATATTAAGTCTTATATGTTTATATTTATTGTATTTATAAATATACTTTATCTTATCCCTTTTAAGGTGTCACTCACCTCTATAGTCCACTTGTTGGATTTGTATTTACTTTCATGTAACTCCTCTCCCCCCATATGGCACACATATACTCCTTAATTTTAAGAGGATTAAGGATGCATGAAACACATGTATCTTTCACTTTTAACTCATTTTATCTTTTAGTTCTATATAAATATCTATCCTCTCCCTTTCTTCAACACTAGCTACTACACTCTCATAAATCTCTTATTGTTCTAATATTGCTCTTGCATCTTTGTGATGCTCTTTGGCCTAAATACATTCAATTTTATCTCTTGGTCTAATGACATTATTATTATATATTATTTATGCTATTTTACTTGGAATTATTCTTTTTGTAAGTCTTCTCAATATATTGTGGGGTTTTTCACCATTCGATAATTTTCCCACTTGTCAAATCTCTCACCTCAACTTTATGGTAAAATTGTTCTTTAAGACTTTTTATTTATTACTTGATGTTTTTATAATTTGATTCTTGGAAAATATTATAATATGGTATCAAAGTAGGCCATATTTTAATGTTTGGTTTGTGAGTGTGAAGATTTATGGAGGAATCATAGATTTGTTTTGTAAGGGATTCACCTTTGCAATATTTTTTGATCCATCTCATTTTATTCACCTTTTTTTCACTTAAATTTTTTTCCCCCCAACTTTATATTGTAGGTTGGTCCTAAGGAAATTTTCCATCCTTTTTTTTTGGTTTTGAGAGGTTTTCCAAGTTAATTTTTTTCATTTAGTTAAAAATAAAAAACAAATTACTCTCAGTTGGTTTATTTATGATTTTTTGTTTAGTTTTATTTTTTACTAGTTTTTTTCATTTCATACTACCAACATAATTTAAATGTATGTGTTTTTCCTAGAATTTATTTCCAATGTATCTCTATTTTGATATCTCTATTCTACACTTTTTTGCATTTTTATTTTCTTTATTCTTCACCTTTTCACTTATTTTTTCTATTTAGATCAGTCTTCTCTTTTCCAATTGCACCTTTGTGATTACATGCATTACATATAATTTTTTAATAAATAAATCAATATTTTCTTTTTGAGTTGCATCTATGTGATTTCAGTATTTCTACCTCTCCTTGTGTGTCTCTCTTAGATTCAATCTATTATTACATGTCTCTTATATTTTTCTTTTCCTATTTATTATTTATGTAACACTTAGTGTAGCTATAGTTGTTAGCTATATTTATCATTTATCTCTATTGTGTCTTGAGTTCTACCTAGTTGTGTGTCATTTTTTTCCTTTTTGGCAGTGGTTTGCCTTCATTTTGCTTTAATTCCTTTTTATTCATTTTATTTCCTTTTAGCACACTAAAAATTGGTTCTAAGTGGTGTGTTTAATTTACTTAATGTGCTTTGTCATAGAAATACATGTTTCATTCTCTCATGTAAATTAAAGCAAACTAGATTAGTTGGAAGTTATTTTTTGTTAATAAATTTTCCTTTTAATATTTCATATATTAATTTAGTTATAAATTCTAAGCTGTAACATTTTTATACTTATAGCATTCCATCCTTTATTAGTCATCACCTTTTTTAATCCTTTATTATTTTCTTTATACACTTATCATGCCAAAAAAAAATAGGCCTTGAAAATGATTCCTTCATCATTGGATTTTTTTATACATGTATGTACTTTTATTTAAATTATTAATTCATATTTTTAAGGTAAAAAATATTCAAATATAAATTACAAAAAAAAATCCCTTTGTTTACTTCATTATTATCCATTGTTTTTATGAAGACAAGTGTTTTTTTTTTATAAAAAGGCCATAAACATTTGGCTTAATGAATCAATGTTGTAAAAAGCCATGTAGCTTTATCAACTAAAGATTTAATTATTTATAATTAATCAAAAATCTAAATTTTATTCCCACATGGGAAGGAGGTACTGAAAAAACAAACAAACATTTAAAATATTTTTTAATCTTATATGAAAATTTGTCTTTAAAGTAATAGTTTTATTTATTTTTATTCATGAATTTGAGGTATTTTGGTGAAGAATTAAATTTAATTGTTAATTTATATAATTATTTTTAATGAAGAGTATTCTCAAATTTTATTTGGATCAATTCATGTTTCTTGTCATTGATTTTTTTTCAATGCTAGATGAAATTATGTCTTCTACTCTCATGTCTCTTAAATTAACCATTTTTTTAGTTTTAAACATACTATGCAATAAAAATGATGAAATTGATGATGTCAAGAAATAAATTTCATGTCAAAATGATATTTTAAATGCTTTACAAGCCTCTTTTATTGATTAAATGCAAACTATTCAATCTTCCTTGGACATTCTAAATGAAAAAATGCATCTTTTGTTAATAATAATAGCTC
Source organism: Torreya grandis (assembly GCA_037957365.1). Lineage (NCBI taxonomy): Eukaryota > Viridiplantae > Streptophyta > Pinopsida > Cupressales > Taxaceae > Torreya > Torreya grandis. The sequence continues at coordinate 726,681 of JARHVA010003140.1, read as the reverse complement.
TAATGATGATTAATATCCTTGTGTTTATAAACAAACTAAAACTTATTTGAAAACTCCTTTTATGAACCTTGGCTCAAAAATCATGCATAGTATGGGTTATTTATGTGGTAGACTTGGTAAGTGCAAAAATAGTATTCTTGACCCTATTTTTCCTAAACCTAATGCAAATTCTAAAGGTTTTGGCTATAATGCTTCTATTGATTTTAGTGAAAATTTTAAATCTTATCATCCTCCACTTTGAAGGACTTATAATGCAATTTATTTTGATTATACTACTATTAATGCTCATGCTTTGGGTAAAAATATTAAATCTTGTACACATTGTGAAAAACATGAGCATCATATATCTAAATGTTAGAAATTACATCCATGCAAATCTTGGGGAAAATCCACTCATGGCACTTTGAATTGTTGTTAAAAAAGTTATATCTCATACCTCTAAGGGTAAAAATATTTGGATTCCTAAAACTATTGGATATTCAAGAGACTCTGATGTATCTTTATGAGATGCTTCTTCAATTTATTCTTAACGCATATCTTTTAATAGAGACACATATTCTTTATCTCCATTTTTATTAAATTTAATAAATTTTATTGAATTTATTATTTTTTGTTGCATAAGAAACACACTTTGATTACGTTGACTGATTTATTTTCATGTAGGTTTATGTACTTTATGATGGAAGTTATATTTGATCCATTTTCTTGTACGTATAATTTTATTACATTATGGGTGTATACTTTATTTTTGGCATATTGGCTACTTAACTTTAAAGATTGGTATTAGCTTACTTGTTTTGAAAGTTTGTGGATCATTACCCCTTATTTATGGTATTTGTTCCATTACATCTCAACCACATTATCCGAAGAGGATTCTTGGAGCTTCTTGGTGATCACACTTTTTTTTGTGAATTTTGATGGCACTTTATCTTATGTCTTTCTAAATATTTTACAATTATTCATGAATGAAATATCTATTATGGGGGAGTATTGTGTAATTTCAACTCACCTCTTTCTTAATTTAAGCCTAAAGGGGAGTTTTGGAGAATTAACCTTAATTTATGTCCTTTCTATAGGTTTCTAGGCTTTTCCTAAGTCTTATGTGTGTGTATTTAATTTATTTATAAATACACTCTATCTTATCCATTTTGAGGTGTCACTCACTTCTCTAGTTCACTTGTTGTATTTAGATTTAATTACATGTAACTCCTCTCCTCCCACATGGAACACACATCCTCTTCATTTATAAGATGATTAGAAACACGTGTCACATATGCTATAGCTTGCACTTATAACTCATTTTATCTCTTTGATTTTTATAAAGAGCTATCCTCACCCTTTCTTCAACACTAGTTACTACACTCTTGTAACTCTCTTCTTTTTCTAGTATTGATCTTGCATCCTTTTGATGTTCTTTGGTTTCAATCCATTATCATTGATATTTTGGTCTAAGTCCATTCTTATTATAGATTCTTTATTATATTATACTTGGATTGATTCTTGTTTTAAGGCTCTTCAATAGATGATGGTTTCTCTACTTGTCAAATATCTCACCTCAACTTTATGGTAACATTGTTCAATAAACATTTTTTTGTTACTATTTCAAAAAAATTATAATTCAATTCTTGAAAAATATTCTAATACCAATAAAGTACCCATCAATCTTGTGATATACATATTTATTAATATCTTGAGAAGAATGATTGTGTGACCATCTACACAAGGTAATAATATTACTTTATTTATTAGAGGCCAATATTCTTATCTTGATGTCATATATAATATTCTACATAAAACTGATGGGAATATTAGAAACTGTCAGAATTTGGATGTTCTTAGTATTATTTATCTTGTTTAGAATGGGCATGTGCCTATTCTACACAAGATAGGAATATTATCAATTGTCAAATATATTCATCTTATGTAAAATGTTACTAATTGATAATATTATTTATCTTTTTCTTATGTAGAATATTGTTAATTAATTTAATATTTGTTAGAATGTGAATGTTCATATTATTATTATCTTGTTCATAACAAGAATGTGTCCATTATATACAAAATTAAAATATTATCAACTATCAAATGTATTTTTCTTGTGTAGAATAGGATTGAATTATGAAAAAACTAGTGTCTTATGTTAAAGAATGCACATGACCATTCTAAAAATGATATAAAATATCATCTCCATTATTATAATTCATTACTAATATCAAATTTAATGTCAATAAACACATCGCATCCTTGTGCATATAGATTTTTATTCTAATTCTTTTTGAGATCACATGAATAATAAAATAATTTTAGGTATACATTTCTAGTCTAATTATTTATGGGATGATGCTAGGTAAAATTTACATCATGAATGACATGTATCTTTATGTCACAACCACATTTTTTTATGTTGAAACTATCAACTATAAATCAAAATCTCAACTAGAGTTTAACATGAAGGCACATAATGAGATCCATAACTATGTTATATCTAACATAGTAACTAGAAAAAGTATGTAACTCATCAATCACTTCATTAGGAATTATTTTAACTACTTCATATTCAGATATAAGTGGGTTAGTGTGGTTTGACCCACTCATATCTATCTATTTACTTCTATGTGACCTTATTAGTGGACCCATCACTAAATTTTACTCTTACTTGAGGACTTGTAAAGGCTATAAAACACCCAATACATCATGGGGTAGTTTAACATAGCTTAAAAAATAGTATTAAAGTGAGAACATATTTAATATAAGAATCATCATAGTAATATTGCTTAAGTAAGATCTACCAAATCACCATCAATCAACAAATATTAAGGGTAAAAAGTTATTTTCAAAAGTAATACAAAGCTTTGGACCACATTTTAGTTTCATAAATAAATAGAGGCATGACGTTTGGCATGAACTACTTCAAGAAGTGTTCAAGATTCATGGTATGTTTCAAAAACCATGATTATGTTCTATTTAGGAACATTTTTAAAAAATATAATCATGGTACAAGTACATGACAAAGCATTCCTAAGGATATTACATGGATTAAAGTTAGATTTATAATTTTCATTATTACCAAATGAGTGCCATATGATTTCAATGGACTTGATACATATTAATAGTCTCATGGACTAAGTGCACTTGTAAAAAGTCTTGATTTTAATCTTGTTTTAAGGATTTAATTATTTATCTAAGTTCATGACCTTAGCCTATGAATATTTTAATTTTTTGAATTAAGATTAGAAATTACTTGTTCTTACATTCTAAAGTAGATTATTTATAACAACTTAATAGTATAATTCCATTGACTACTTTACATTATAAGGATATGAATTAGATTGTTAAATGTTCCAATGGATAATTCCAAACATGGAGCATTTGATCTTAAATCATAATATGCCTTAGTTAAGAGTAACCATTCTCTTTTTTAAACATTCCATGATGTATCTTATTGTCAAGTTACTTACAACATACGTGTAAGAGTTATATAATCTTATGTAATTCCATTTCAAATGTGTTTTAAGGAGATTCCCATGACAATAAACTATAGTTTTTAGTGCTTATTATTTCCAAAGTTAAATTCTTATCTTCTAATATACTTTTCAAAGATATATACAATTTTACTTAAGAAATTATCCCATTTTAATCTTTAGCATAAATTCTATCACTAATTATAAACTCATACATAAGTATTATGATTAATTCACCAAATTATAAACATGATAATTTCATTATATTAATCCATATAATTATTGTTTTAATGTATTAATGAAGTCTTAAACAAATCTCATTAATTATAACACTTATAGAATAAGTTTTGGTTAGATTAAGGTAATTTTAAAATACATTAATAACATAACTTACAAACCACACCAAAATAATGTATTATAATACTTAACATAAGTGAACTTATTCAATTAATAACATCACTTAGCTTTTATAAGCCTAAGGTTAATTCCATAAGAAGAAATCAATGTAACTTAACTTCCTAAATTACTATTTGAGATGAAATCATAACATACTAGTATTATGTTACAATTAGAAAACACTCAATTGTATTAAAAGAATCATGTAAAGATCATAATTAACTTTTACAACTAGGCTCTAAGATAATTATTTACATCCTCAAATAATCAATTAATTCAATACCAAAAAATTGATAGTGGCCAAGTATAATGAAATTCATAAATACTTTTTAAACTTATAATTCAATCAATAACCAATAAAATAAAAAAATAAAATACCATATATTTTTTAACATTATTATAGATCTAATTATTCCAAAATAAGAGACTAGCTAAAAGCAAATGATAAATTCACATAACTATGTTTTTCTATCAAATATCTTAATGAACCAATGTAAACCTATAATTAAACAATAATACAAGAATATATGGATAATTAGATGATAAAATATAACCATATCCATAAACCAAACTTACAAGACTTATCTAAATATAGAAGATAAACATAACATTATTTGTATCAAATATAATTATAATGAATTATAAATTTAATGAATAAAATGGATTACATAAACATTTTAATTCATATAAATCCAAATATAATAACTTAATATAAATAAGAAGTGAATCAAAATTCTTTGCATGAAAACCAATGATTCTAAACCCACCTCACTAGTCCCAATGAACCCAACCATAAGTGAACCTAGTTCACCACAACCATTAGCTAGATACAAATCAGGGAAACAAGAAACAATGGAGAAAGGATAATGAAATGAACTAAGCTTAACAACAGAAAAATAAATGAACAATAAATAGGAAACAAACCACATGAATTCAACCCACCAAGATCCATTAACTTGGTACCTCATTATGACTACAACTCATTTTCCAAGATTTTTAATTTTTGATCCATATTCTATTCACTAATATAATATGACCCATAAATATTCATGCCATAAATTTATCAAGAAATCATCCTCATATATTAATTTAATGGATATTAATGAGTTAAATTAAAATTCATAAAAAGAAGACAATAGTTATATTAAAATGAAAATGATAAATTAAAATTTACATAAAGCTAGAGGTCATATTTTGACCTAAATAGACTTTACTAAAAATATTAAAAGGTTCAATATCAACTATAATGATATACATAATCAATCAATAATATAATTCAATTGATCATAATTTTCAATTATAAGTCAACTAATAATAACTTGAAATCATTATCAAAATCATGCCAATAACCTCAATAGGATTTGATAAACTAAGTCAACTTAATAATGACCAATTAATAAACATAAAATTCAAATGTAATCATATAGGTAGAAATAATATAAAACAATTATTTTATATAAAACCCTAATGTCCATTTCAGACTCCATGGAAGCTCAATAAAATAATTGCCCCTAAGTTTATAGTCATGACTCAAAATACACATCATAATAAATAAATAAAACACATTCCTTTATAATCCATATGAACCCAATCTAAGGTTTATAAAAATATCAAAACTAATTGAAAACAAAAAAAACATGGCTACATAACCCAACCATATAACCTAGTTGCATGATCCAACTAAATAACCCAACTATGTAACCCATCTATGGTTTATAAACTCATAACGTAGTCAAAAAATCATACAACCATTTCCAAGTTAATGACAAACAAATCAAACCTCAGCCATACCAATAGATAAACAAAAAAATTATAAATATATATATGCACAATGTATTTCCAACGTAACCATGAAATATATAGCCACACTAGCATATGTAATATATATATATATATATATATATATATATAAACAAAAAAATTATATATATATATGCACAATGTATTTCCAACGTAACCATGAAATATATAGCCACACTAGCATACATAGTATATATATATTTATAATTTTTTTGTTTATCAATGGAAGTCATGTTTGAGACACTTATGGCCATTTATAAAATAAAATAGAAATAAAATCCATCAACCCTATTTAGGGTTTTAACAATAAACATAAAATGTGAAAAAAAATCTATTGCCAATGTTTATGATTAAAAACATAACCAATCTACCATTAAAATCATTAAAAATTCAAACACAAAATTTTAACAACACCACTTCCTTGGAATTTAGAAGTCGACCATCAAATAATATTTTATTTGATTCCAAGATCCTAAGTTGTTATGCAAAGAAACCATCCAAAAATCCACATGTTTCAACAAAATCAGTTGAACAATATATTCCAAAATGAACCCTAGGTAACTCTACTAAAATCTTGCATGACTGAGAATATTAATGGTTCAACTATAGTTCAAGATTATAAATAAACCTCATGTAATAGCTACATTACATTTCCCTTGGCTACCATGCCAATTTTTTTGATAGAGTCTTCCCGAGGTGAAAAGCTCTTCAAACAACCAAGTCCAAATGAACACAATAAAACCTAAAAATGCATGGAATAGTCTCAACCCTTTACATGGTAACTTGAGCCAATGCCATAACTCTAAAGTTGTATGGCTTACCAAAATAAAACATCAACTAGTTACCAATGCCCATAAGGTGGGTCATGACCTAAAAACTTATCATCTATTAAGGCCAACTTGGATATGACAAATAATGCATGCCCAAAGAATAAATAATGCCCAAATGACAAAATTATAACTAATTTCTTTAAGAAAAAATATTAATGCATAGTCATTAAACCTTAGATAAATTAACACACATTTTAAAGTGAACTAAAATATAATATGGTTGATAATAAGTAAATGAACAACATTAAGACAAGTCAGTGAAAGTTATAAAGAGTCAACAATCAAAATGATTGTGAACATAAAAACAATGAATGATTTAATGGCCTATTTAAGTCAATAGTCACTAACTTAATGAAAACATAATAACTAGAATGAAAAAACATTGCCATAAAAATCAATCAACAGTCACAAGACTAATCATGATACAAGAAAGTGACAATTCCCATAATCAATAAAATCAAGTAAATTAATGATTATATGATGTCAAAAACTTTAAAATAATCAATAAAGAAATTAAACATAAAAATGATAACACTCAACACATAATAAAGTAAACAAGTTAACTTAAACAAGAGTATCAACAAGCTTAATTTTTAAAATTTAATTCACTATTTTGTCCATCCACATTATTTATCCATGTTTCTCTATTGGTCAAGTCTGAACATAACCAATCTCAAGTACTTGTCCCTACATTCAACAAATAGACTATCATTAGTATCTAGACATCTAAATGTAATAATAATATTTAAATCACACATCTAAATTGAATAATAAATTACTATGCATTAAGCATAAATATCCAATGATGTAATGAAAACATTTCCATAATTGTGTCAATAATTATAATAAAATGTATCGACTTAGATAACTATAACACTATACTAACCAAAACAAATGTCTTGAATAATTCATAGCTAACTATATAAGCAATATGAATTAAATAAAATTTAAACATGGTCATGACATTCTCTCCCACTTAGAAAAGAGTCATCCCAATGATCAAAACAACTAAGGATAATGTTGCTTGAAAAGACTCTCATCTTTCCAAGTATCACTTCTTTATGATAAAGGATCCTATTGAAATAACACTTGGTAAATCTAATGATTTATTAATTTAATGTTACGATGGTATAGGATATTCATTAGATGCAACTACATATTTTTCTCTTCTAAAACCTGAAGATGAGTCCAATCCTAAACATGAGATGGATCAGGAATATACTTTCTCAATAAAACAACATAAAACACATTGTGAATTTGAGACAAGGAAGGAGGAAGGTCTAACTAGTAGGAAATAAGACTAATTTTCTCCAAAATTTCAAAGGGTCCTACAAACCTAAGAGATAATTTGGAAGACTTTCAAAATTTAATTAAATTTTTATGGGGTCTAACATGTAGAAAAAAATATTTCGCACTTGGAATTCACATGGTGTCCTTTTCAAATAAGCATAGCTCTTTTACCTATCAGAGGTAGCCTTTAAATTTTGACTTATATTTTCCATTTTCCTATCATAATTTTGTAAAACATCAAGATCAATAACAATCATATTTTCTAAGCTTTCCCAACCAAGTGGAGTTCTACAATTGCATCCATACAAAGCTTCAAAAGGAACCATTTTAATCACCAAATGGTAAATATTATTATAATTAAATTCAACTAAGTGTAAATAATCTTCTCATTTACTTTATTGATTCATCACATACATTATTCACATGTCTTCCACAACCCAGTTTAATCTTTCTATTTGACCATCCATTTTAAAGTGATAAAATGAACTAAAATTCAACCTTGTACCAAAAGTGACTATCAAAGTTTTCTAAAACATTGAAGTAAAAAGTTTCTCTCTATATTAAATAATAACTTATGACATGACATGTAGCCTTACTATTTACTTCATAAATGGTGAAGTAAATATAGATGCATCATTAGTCAATTTTTGAGTAATGAAATGACCAACTTTAGTAAATTTATCTATTACAACTAAAATAGTATCATGTTTGATTTTAGATTTTGGATGACCAACTATGAAATCCAAATAAATTATATCCCAATTACCTCTTGGTACATCATGAGGGTATAAAAACCCCCTTAGATGGTAATGTTTAGATTTCACATGCTGGCATTCCAAACATATTGACATAAATTTTAACAACTTCATATTTGATTCTAGGCCAATATTACATCCTTTTTAATTTTTGGGTCATATTTGTGACACATGAATAAGAAAAATGAGGTGTTACATGCACTTCTTTAAAAAAAAAATCCTTAATCCACTAGACTCAGGTATATAAATTCTATTTTTATGTTTATTTAAACCATCAACGTCAATAAAAAAAGTCATAAATTTTATTTTAAATAGGATTGCCAGCCAAATTTTCAATTACACCTTGGAAAAACCTATCCGAACATTATTTCTCTAATATTTCAATTTTGCAATAATTGTGTAGAATAGATAAAGTAGAAAGATGTGTGCATCAGTTGCATGCATCAACAACATCATTCTCTTTACCTTTCATATATGAAATATTCATATCAAAATTACATAAAAATTCTATCCATATATGTTGATGTGCATTCAAATCATCTTGGGAAAGCAAATATTTCAAGTTATGATGATTAAATTTTACCTCAAAATGCTTACTTAGTAAAAAGTGTTTCTATTATTTCTAAGCATGAATAATGGTATAAATATCAAGGTCATGAGTGGTGTAATTATTATCATGTTCCTTTAGTTTTCATGACTCATAATCTACAACTAAACCATCCTAAGTTAACACACCACCCAATCCTTCTTTATATGCATCGACCCATATTTCAAAATTTCCATTCAAATCTAGTACAACAAGTATAAGTGCTAAAGTCAATAACTCTTTAAGATTCAAAAAGGATTGTTCACATTATAAATTTCATAGATACTTATTAACCTTACTCTGAAAATAAGTTATCCAATTTACAAAAAAAATTGATAATTCTTTTATAATAACAAGCCAGCCCATAAAACTACATACTTCATGTATATTTTTAGGAGCATGCCACTCTTGAATAGATTTAAAGTTTGTTGGATAAATATAAATACCATATTTAGATATAATATGACTCATATATTGGATTTCAGAATTGAAATAAATCACATTTAGATAATTTACCAAATAGTTTATGTTGACTTAGTCTTTACATCAATAAACAAAAATGTTGTTCATGTTTAGCTACATTCCTAGAATAGATTAGTATATCATCAAGGAATACTAGAATAAAATTTTCTATAAAATCCTTGAATACATTATTCATTAATTTAATAAATACAATAAGTGCATTATTTAAATTAAAAGTTATTACTATAAACTCATAATGTCCATGCCTAGTTTTGAAAGCAGTCTTATGGATATCTTCTTCTTTGATCCTCACCTAGTGATAGCCTAATCTAAAGTACTATATTATAAAAGAAAGTTTCATCCTTAATTTTATAAAATATATCATATATTATTGGTAAATTATAATTAATATTAATGGTAACCTCTTTAAGCATGCGATAGGCAACACACAATCATAAAGTTCCATCTATATTTTTCATAAAGATAACTAGTGCACTCCATGGTGACACACTTGGCTTAATACTATCATTCTCTAATAGTTATTTTAGTTTAATTTTCAAATATTAAAAATATAATACATTCATATTAAATTCATGTTTAAGAGGTAAACTGGTCAATTTATCTAGAAAAACATCCAAAAATTCTTGTGAAAATGGATATTTTTTAAATTTTGATTTTGTTACAAGTGTATTTTATTAAATATAAACATCTTATAAATTGAAACATTTGTGTAATATTTTATTTAGCTATAAATATGATAATAAATTATATAATTTTTATTTTAACAAACCTTGAATTTATTTAGGTTTCTCCAAATCATTACAATAATATATCACTTTGCTACAGTAGTCCAAATTTGATTTATGTTGTTGAAACCAATCCATGACTAAGATAATGTCAAAATATCTGAGAGAAGATAAAAATAAATTAACTTGGATCTAAGAAATTTGTAAGTCTAATATTATGCTCTTAAGACACTTAGTAATTGGTAGTTTTTTACGGGAGCCAAACTCAACATTCCAACCATCCTTCAAAGTCACCAGATTCAACTTAAAACTTGTTACTAACTTAGGGTCCAGAAAACTATCAGTTGATCCTGAATCAAACAAAATTGAAATAGAAAAATCATTTATTTTACCTCTAATTTTAATAAGAATTGTTTCAAAAAAAAAATTTCTATTATCCACAACTGCATAAACTCTATGATTAGTTGATTGGCATATTTTTAGCTTAGGGTGATCTTTATGATAGTGGTTATCTCCATATTAAAAACATACTATAGTCCTATGTGGTATCACTAGAATGGTATTTTCTCTACTATAAATAAAATTTTGACTAATTTGGGTTGGATTTCTTTTAAAATTAGTAGACTTAGAAGATTTTAGATTCTTGAAATTCTTATTTTTCCATTGATTGTTTTTGAAACTAGTTGTACTCCTAGTAAATCTATGGTCAGAGTTAGATTTATTAAAAGTATTAGATGAAGGGGAAAAATTATAATTATTAGATTGATACCTATTCTATTTGAAAACTTTTCTTTCCTTTTGATGATCCTTCTCTTTCTCTTATGCCCTATGAACATATTCAATAGTAGCAGTTAGAGTCTTAAGGTTTGTAATATTCACATTATGCATTAATATATTTTTCAAACTTAGTTTAAACTTAGGAATTTAGTCTCTTGATCATGTATGTAGTTAACATGACACAAAAAATTTAAAAACTTGTTTTTATACTCATTCATAGTCATATTATCTTCTTTTAATATCTAAAAATTAGTGATTTTCTATTCTTTGAAGTTAGAACTAAGATACCTATTCGTAAACTACCTTTCAAAAGTAGGCCTGGTAATATTCATTGGATGGTAGCCCTCTAAAACACATATATGTTTATACCAATTAGTTGCAACTCCTACTAACTGATAATCAACTAATCTTACCTTCACATTAGAAGACATGTTCTGTATATTAAAATAATTTTGTAGGTATAATAACCATGCATCAATTATATGACCTGATTCCTCACCTAAAAAGGTTGGTGGAGGCAACTTATTTATCTCTTTAATTATATGATCAACCATATTGTTAGGGTTATTCTAAATTTTTAATTTATTAACTTGCCTTTCACCTCTAATTGGAATTTATTCAGATGGAACACCTTCTAGATTATTAAACCTTCATTATTGGGTGTCCAATTTACTTTGAAGTGAATTCATTGAAATCTAAATTCCATTCAAAACAACCTCAAAGTTAACATTAGCATTATTTTCCTCATGATTATGGGATTTGACATTATTATCAACATTATTGAGATGTGGTTCCTCTCTCTCAATAATATTGGCCCTATGACCTTAACCTCTTTCTCTACCTAAGATAACATTCCTTGGGTTATTGTATGTTATTCTAGATATTGTCCTCACCATCTTATGGTGAAACAAAAAACTTAGTAGAAAATCAACAAGAAATATTTCCCAAAGTTCCCAAGAATAGTAAATCATGTTCTGATACCAATATATCACAAACATAATTATTTTACAAGATGAAACAATCAACTATGTAACAAATTTTGAACTAGAGTTTAGAATAGAGACACATAAAAAGATACAAATATGTGTTATAACCAACACATGAACTATACCAAGTACATAACTCATTTATGACTTCATTAGGAAGTATTTTAACCACTTAGTATTTAGATATAATTGGATCATATTGTTATTACCCATTCAAATCTATCTATGTAATTCATTATGGCCTTCCTAACAAAGCTATCACTAACTTATGCCCTTACTTGAGTACTTGTACAAGCTATATAACAACCAATACTTCATGAGGTAATTAAAAAAAATTTAACAAATATTGGTAAAGTGAGAATAAATTCAATAAAATAATCATCATACTAATATTGATTAATAAAGATCTACCAAATCACAAGCAACAAACAAATATTGAAGGAAAATGACTATTTACAAAAGCAATACAAATCATTGGAACACCTTTTTATTTCACAAGAAAATAAAGGCATGAGGTTTGGCATGAACTACTTTAGGAGGTGTTTAAGCTGCATAAGATGTTTCAACAACCATTATTATGTTACGTTTAGGAAAATGATACAAATCTACAAGTAGGGTATAAGTACATGACAAATCATGCCTAAGGATCTTATGTTGTCTTAAGATTAACTTTACAATTCCCTTTATTATATAATGAGTACCATATGATTTTAACAAGCTTGATACACAATAAATAATCTCATGGAATAAGTACACTTATACCAAGTCTTGATTTTAAATTTATTTTAAAGATTTAAACATTTATGTATATTCATGAACTTAGCCTAAGCATATTCTAATTACTTGACTTAAGATTAGAACTTACTTATTTTTATGTTTTAAAATAGATAATTTATAATAAATTAATAATATAATTCTATTAACTTCCTTTATGAAATAAGGATATGAATTATCTTGTTAAATGTTCCAATGTCCAATTCTAAACATGGAGCATTTGATCTTCAATCATAATATGTCATAGTTAAGAATAACCATTCTCTTTTTAAAACATTCCATGAAGTATATTAATGCCAATATACTTACAATATATGTGTAAGAGTTATATATACTCATATAATTCAATTTCAATGAGTTTTAAGGAGTTCTCCATAATATTTCACTACACTTGTCAGTGATTATTAATTTAGAAGTAAAATTATTGTAGTCTAATAGGCTTTTAGAAGATTTTTACAATTTTACTTAATAAATTACCCCATTATAATATTTATAAAAAATTATATCACTAATTACAAACCCATACATAATTATTATGATGAATATATCTCTTTGAATTCACCAAATTATAAATGCAAGGGTTTCATTATATTAATCTTTATAGTTATTATTTTACGATCTTAATGAAGTCTTAAACAACTCTCATTAATTATGTCAAATAATTTTTGGTCAAATTAAGGTAATTTATAAATCCCTTAATAACATAACTTACAAACCACACCAAAATAATGTATTAAAATACTTCACACAAATGAACTTATTTAATGAATAACATCATTTATCTTTTATAAGCCTAAGGTTATTTCCATAAGAAGAAACTAAAGTAACTTAACTTCCTAAATTACTCTTTTAGATGAAATCATAACGTACTAACATTATGTTCCAATTCCCAAACACTCAAATGTATTAAAAACATCATGTAAAGACTATAATTAACTTTTACAACTGTGTTTTAAGATAATTATTTACATCCTTAAATTACCAGTAAATTCAATACCAATAACCTAATAGTGGAAAAGTATAACCAAATTCATAAATACATTTTCAAGTTATAATTCAACTGAAAAAATAAATATCAACTAGAGTGCCATATATTTTCAAACATTATTATAATTATTATAAGAGACTAGCTAAAATTAAATGATAAATTCACATAACTATGTTCATTTATCAAATACCTTAATGAGCTGATGTAAATATTTAAATAAATAATAATACATGAATACATGGATAACTTGATGATCAAATAAAACCATATCCATAACCCAAACTTACAATATTTATCTAAATATAAAATATAAATATAAAATTATTTGTATCAAATAAAATTATAATGAATTATAACTAGAATAAATAAAATAGATTACATAAACATTTTAATTCATCTACAACCAACTATCACAACTCAAGATAAATAATAAGTGAATCAAAAAATTATTCATACGTAAAACAATGAAACTAAACCCACCTTGCCTATCCTAATGATTCCAACCACAAGTGTCCCTAGACCACCGCAACCATTAGTTGGATATAGATCAGGGCAATAGAGAAATAGTGGATAAAGGACAACAAAATGAACTGAGATTGACAAAAAAGAAACAAATGAACAACATATAGGAAATGAACTACATTAACCCAACTCACCAAGATCCATTAACTTGGTACTTGATTATGACTACAACTCATTTTTTGAACTTCTCAATTTATGATCCATATTATATTTGAGCATATAATATGGCATTTAAATATTTATTTCATAAATTTATCAGGCAATTATCCTTACATACTAATTTAACAGATATCAATAAGTTAATTTAAAACTCATAAAAAGATGACAACATTTCCAACCAACTAAAAATGATAAATTAAATCTTAAATAAAGATATGGGTCACATTTTGATTGAAATAGAATTTACTAAAAATAGTAAAAGATTGAATATCAATTGTAATGATATACATAATCAATCAATAAAATAAATCAACTGGTCATTGTTTTCAATTATAAGTCAACTAATAATAACTTAAAACAATTCAAATATAATTATCAAAACTATGCTTATAATCCCACTATTATTTGATAAATAAATTTAAATTAATAATGACCAAATAATAAAAATAAAATTAAAACATAATAATAAAGGTAAAAATA
The DNA here is from genome assembly GCA_037957365.1 of Torreya grandis. Taxonomy (NCBI): domain Eukaryota; kingdom Viridiplantae; phylum Streptophyta; class Pinopsida; order Cupressales; family Taxaceae; genus Torreya; species Torreya grandis. The sequence goes on along the minus strand of JARHVA010003140.1, from coordinate 711,669 downwards.
ATAATAAAATATTATTTTCCATAAAACCCTAGTGTCCATTTCCTGCTCTGTAGAAGCTCAATAAAATAACTACCCCCAATTTTATGGTCATGGCTCAAAACACACATCATGATAAATAAATATAAGATATTTATTTATAATCTAAATGAGCCCAATCTAAGGTTTACAAAAATATAGAAACTAATTTAAAACAAAATACTACACGATTACGTAATCTCGCTGTATAATCTAGATGCATGACCAAATTCAATAACTAAGTTGTGTAACTAAGCTAGGGTTTATAAACTCACAATGTAGTCATAAAATCATAAAACCATTGTCAAGTTAATGACATACAAGTAAAAACACAACCATACCAATAAATAAACAAAATATATATAAACATATATATGAACAGTGTATTTCCAACTTAACTATGATAATACATATTTATACTAGCATATTTAAACAATGTATGTATTCATAATATATATCAATTGAATCCATGGTGAAGATGTTTATGGACATTTACATAATAAACCAAAAAAATAAGCCATTGACCATAGTGAGGGTTTTAATAATAAACATCGTAATGTAGGCAAACTCTATTGCCAAATGTTTATGATTAAAAACATAACTAGACCACCATTAAAATCATTCAAAAATGCAAACATATAATTTTAAAAACACCACTTACATGGAATCTAGAGACTGACCACTGAAGAATATTTTCTTCATTTTTAGGATCTCGAGTCATTATGCAAATAAAGAATCCAAAAATACACATATTCAAATAAAACCAATTAAAAATATATATGCCAAAATGAACCTTAGTTAACTCTACTAAAATCCCTTGTGAATAAAAAGATTAATGGTTTGATTTTAGGTCAAACTCCTAAAAAACTCTCATACAAGAGCTGCATTACATTCCCCTTGGCCACCATGCCAAATATTTTGGCAGAGTCTCCCCAAGGCATAAAGTTCTTTGAACAGCCAAGTCTAAATGAACATAATAAATCCTAAATACCCATGGAAGAGTACTAACCCTTTACATGGTAAATAAATCCAATTCTATGACTCTAAAGTCATATGGTTTACCAAAAAAAACATCAACTAATTACTAATGCCCCCAATGTGGATTGTAACCTAGCAACTTAGCACCAAGCCAAGCGAACTTGGCTATGACAAACAATTCAGTCTCAATGAACTAACAACTCCCAAATGACACAATATTACAATGATGTTATTTAAGAAAGGATGTTAATGCATAATCATTAAACATTAGAGTAATTATCAGACATTTTAAAGTGATTTAAATTATAATATGGTTGATAATAAATAATTATCTGAACAACATCAATATAAGCTAGTTAAAGTGATAAATATTTAACAATCAAAATGAATGTGAACATAAAAAAAATATGTGACCGAATGCCCTATTGAAGTCAATAATCATTAAGTCAGAGAGAACATAATAACTAGATTGATAAAAAATGTTAAAATCAAAAGAAACAAATAGTCATAAGACTAATCATGACATAACAAAGTCACAATTCCTATAATTTATAACATCAAGTAACATAATGTTTTTACAACATCAAAAATTGACTAAAAATTAATAAAGAAATTGAACATAAAAATGATAACACTCAACACTTAATCAGCTAAAAAAGATAACTTAAATAATATAACCATCAATCTCAATTTTTAAAATTAAGATCATTGTTTCATTCATTCACATTATTTCTCCATATTTCTATGTTGCTTAGGTTTGAACATAACTTAACTCAAGTACATGTCCATGTAGTCAACGAATAGACAATTTTCAATATCTAGACATCTAGATACAATAGATACAATAATATCATTTAAATAACACATATAAACTAAATAATAAATTAGTACACATTAAGCATAAATATTCAATGTTGTAATGAAAATGTATCCATAATTATGTCAATAATTATAATAAAATTTATCAATTTAGATAACAAAACTGCAACACCATAATAAGTAAATAAAATTATGTCTTGAATATCTTATAGCTAATTATATAAAAAATATGAATTAAATGTAGGTGAAATAAGGTCATGACACTTTATGACGTCATAGTACCATCATAAGGTTTTGTGGTATACTTTTATGTTCAATAATCCATTAAAGAACAATAAAAAGACTAGAATAATTGAACTTCTATAATGAATAATAGGTTTGGAAAAGAATATAATTTTCACATCATGACAAATTTGTAGAACAATCCATATAATCTATTATTCACCTTAATAGCCAAAATTCTCCTTCATTTGGAATCAAGAGGGTACAAATATATATAGGTTTGGGAGGGATTGCCTTATCCTCCAATAAATATACTAAATTTACATTTCTTGATTAAATAACTAAGTGTAAAAAGTCATGGATAACATGCATGTATATGATACAATCGTAGATAATAATCTTATGCCCCAAAAACTTAGATAAAAAATAGCCTATATAAAAAATAAACTAAATTCACAACATAGTCATGCAACTCACATAAAAAATTTACCTATAGTGTTGATGGGGCATCACCTAGAGGTCGATATTGTATATTCAAAAACCAAGTTACCACTTTTGTAGTTACAACTCGATTAGAGGTTGTAATAATAGTAGTTGAGTCCATTAGGAGTTTAACTATAGTAAATAGTGATACTAGTGGAACTATAACTAAAAGTGTTGCTTGAGATGTTGTGTGATGAAGCACTGGTTAAATTAGTCATCATTGCAATTATGGTTGTGAATGTTGGAAGTGGGACATAAGCATTTCCATTAATAGTTTGCACTAAGGTTCACTTTGGAATATGGGGTCAAGTGCTTTTAGGAGGTTTATAATAGTTATCTGATTGTATAAGTTGGACATTTTATAGTTTATATCTATATATATAATGAAATGACTAGCCTTAAAATTAATATTTATGGTCTCATAATCAAGAAGAGGTCTATTGAATAAATTGGAATATTATCCATAATAATCTTGTGTCAACCATTACAACTTTCACCTCTACATACAAAGTGCCTATTCCTATGACTTTACCCTTAGAAAAATTTATTAGCTACATGATCTCTTCATTAGTCCTATATATTATTTCTTCAATTTATACTCAAAATATATCAATTTTATCTTGGAGTAGGCCATAAAAAATAGGCCTAATAACCAACTACCGAAGAGGAGTATTCACACATGCAACTCTCATGTATTTCAAAATAGAGATTGTTTTTCTTTCTTAACTAATAAATTGTTCTACTAATTTTTTCATCTCTCAATCAACCAAGTTATCTCTCTTTGTGTCCATATGACTTTGTGCCCATGAAAATTCTATCCCCACTATTGAATTTAGATGAGCATAATCCTTACTTATAGTATCTTGGCCTAGGAATTTGAGTCTACTTTCAACACATTTCATCTTATTATATAGCTAAGATATATCTCCCTATTTAGGCTAAAATTTATCCTTTGAAAACCTTATTAAATTAACAATGTCATATAGCTTCTTATCTACAATCTACACATTGTCTATAATTTCATTAAGATCTTGAATGATGTTTGCTTGTTGTGACCTTCTCCTAGAATAGTCATATATCCTAAATATTTTTTTATCACCCCTCTAGTTTCATCTAAAAAACTATAGGGATCCTCCATATACACATCTAGGTCTAAAGGATTTATCTTCCTTGTCAGAGAGAAAATTTATTACTTTTTGTTCCAATTCAACATTCTCACCATCCATCATGAAAGTCTTCATCTTGAATTTTCTCAATATATTTGTCTATCAATCAAAATGGAATCCCACTAGTGGTTTCTCAGTAATTACTAAGTCATGTCTTTTTGCTTCTTCCTCTTGTGATTTGTAAATCCATGTGGGAATAATCATTATGGCATGTTGCTTTATAGATGGAAAAGTAGTAGGAGATGATTGACCGAGTGGGTGAATTGAGTCTAAAGTATATTGGTAAATAAGATAAGGTACATCCAAATCCAATAAATATTGAATGGACTTTCTCCACCTTGTGACCTTCTTTTGAGGTGGAGTGTCAATATAATATTTAGTTTTGCCTACTGTCCTTTCTACCTAAACTAAGGAAGAGTCTACCTAGGTAACTTGAGAAATAGGCATACCTAACTAAATGACCTTATTTTGGAACATGGAGCCTATAATATATATTTTTAAACATTTCCACCAATGTAGGATGTAGGGGTGTTATTTAACTTGAAGTATAATATTTTCACAAAAAAATGTCCATTTGTAAAATAATCATATAGTAAGAAAATGTAGGTCATTATCTAAGATTTTATTAAAATATTTTGGAGGAATATTTCCTTTATATCCAAGATTTCACTTTTTTATTTACACATAAACATATACAAGTGATCCCCTACTATAAATGGATTTTTAGCATGTACTTCTTCCCATATTGATGAATAGTGTTTGAACTTGTGCTACAATCCTACTAAATCAAATATTGTATCCATTTATTCTATTGTGAATAAAATTAAATAAGTAGAGAGATTATGAGTGCATGATGATGAATCCATTGAAACTATGTAGTTACTCTATGTTCTCTAAAAAAACATGAAGTCTCTTAATCACTTGAGAGATCAAATTTGTAATTTACATATAATAGTAAGATGGCAATGAGATTACATAAGTTTCTTGTAAACCAAATATATTTTTTATAATTGTAGTCTATGGAAAATTAATGCATTTATATTTCCAATTAATGTGGATTAAATGAATTAATGGATCTATCTACCTTCCCTAATTATACTCTTTTCTAATTTGAATTTTTATTTTACACTATTAGCTTTCATAGATTGAATTGTTATGTTTCATATTTTCATTTATTTTGGGTGCCTCGTAATCTTAGTATGAAAATCATATTATTATCACATTTTCAAAAATTGATTTCATTATTTAATAACACTTTTATTAGTCTTGAATACATGGTTGGTTCACTAGGTGCCAAGTTATGTTTATTTGTACTTTACTTCTTTGGTTACAGACTATCAAGATAATGACACTTAGAAGGATATTGATGAATTAGGAGATTGAAATAAAAGGATATTTTTCATATACTATGTAATATTTGGATTATTGGGATTTAAACATGTGGACCAATCATGACCATCTAGAGTATCATTAAAATTGGTAGATTGTGTAAGTTTCCTTTGGATAGGATGAGAAACATGGTGACAATTGGTGAGATCTCATTGATCATCTTGGTTGGATGATTTTATGATGTGTTTTTTTCTCTTTGGGATATAAGTTATAGATATGATGACACTTGGTGCAATATCAATGACTTGAAGGCCAATAAGGTATTAGGATTTTTTCAAATACTAAGCTTTTCTAAAATATCAAGATGGTGACACATGGAATAATCCCAATGACTTAGATGAATTAATACTTGGTATATCTAGAAATTCCATGAATAAGATGAATAGTGATACTTGGTATGATCTAATAAATCTTAGACACATCTTATATATGAAATAGATAAAATCATGATTGCTAATAAGATTGCATAATACTAAATAATGTATACATGCACTAAAACATGATGAAATTAGTCTCGTTAGTCATTCAAAAGTATCATTTTTAAATTCAAATAATTTGATAAAGAATATAAAAATGTTTCAATTCTAACTCTTAATAAGGCACCACAATACCAAAATTAACAATTTAACATGTCAGCCTTATCATTCCCAAAATACATCAATATTTGGACCCTAATGTTATTTTATCAAATGGATCATGTCTTTAGATTTTATCTTGAAGAAAATTTATAAGGAAAGTGGGTACCTATTTTAAATTATTATAATGGAGGGTGTTAGGTCATAACATAATGGACATGTGCCCATTGTATAGAAGGTAAGCCTATTGACTTATTTATAAGAGGTCAATATTATTATCTTGATGTGATGTATAAAATTATACACAAGTATGATATGAATATGATAAAATATTAGAATGTGGATGTTCATATTATTATTTACATTATTTAGAATGGGTATGTGCCCATTCTACCCAAGATAAGAATATTATCAACTGTCAAATATATTTATCTTGTGTAGAATATTCTTAATGTAACTGATTGAATATTTCTTAAAATAAGTATGTTCATATTATTATTATATTGTTCATAATAGGAATGTTCTTATTATACACAAAATTTAAATATTATCAACTGTCAAATATCTTTATCTTGTGTAAAATGTAATTAATTGATAAAATTCTTAATGTCTTATGTATAAATAGGCACATGCCCATTCTGAACAAGATATAAAATATCATCTCCATTATTAAAATTCATTATTAAGATTAAATACAATAATACAAATTTAATATAAATAGACACATACTATCCTCATGTGTATACATTTATGGTATAATTCTCCATGGGATGCTAATAGGTATAATAAATACCATGAATAATTTAATAGATTCAAGCCTTTAAAAATATTACAACATAATATTTATAGATTTATAATAATGGGGCTCATCTCCTAGTAGCATAATTATTGGCCTTGTCCATCATCACTTAAAATAGTTACAACTGAATTACACCAAAAGATACCTTATTATGAAACAACTATAGAAGATCCTTTAGGGCCCATTAAGAGAGAATCAAGATAAGTTTGGAGGTGGGCCACTTACCAATTATTTTAATAGGCATTTCTAAGTTTCCAATGATTGATAAATAATATTTGCCTTAGATTCTACATGCTAATACATGGCTCATGTAAGATGATCATTACCCAAGTCGATAGTTTTTTGTGAGCCTTGAATGGGGCCTATAAGTAGATATTCACCTCTTGGACCTAGCTAATGCTCATCATAGATTTCATGGCTAACTCCAAGATAGATTTAGATCTTACCTTGTTATATTTGGTCACTTTTATCTTCATGATCTCATTGAGTTGAACCAATTGGACCCCAAATTCATCCCTTCATAGTAGGGTACCATCAAGGTAGAAGAGCATTAAAATTTTAACATTATTGAAATAAGTAAGGGATTAGTCCTTAATTTTATCTAGTGAATCGATGGTCATTGGGATATTCTCAATCATTCCTTAATGGACATTCTCATTTCTCCTACAAAGGGTTTGTATAAGTTCACCTCTATAAGGGGAATTAGACTCAAGTCTAAGAACACCCCTTATTAATGATAACAATCAACATCTTTCACTTATTATCCACTTTGATAATGCTATCTTAATATTACGACATCCTTTGAAGGAGATATTTCTGTTGATAAAGGGATTTAGTTACTTCTTTGACTATGATGAATAATTTGGTGAAAACTCCCTCCACTTTGATAACTAAGCATATGGGGAAGGTGATTCTTACCTAAGATTCCAATTTTTTGACCTACTCCCTAAGATCCTCCATAATTTTCTTATTTAGGTCATTTGTGGCTCATAACACTGTCATTGTGTCCTTTACTACCCTCTCTTCTCCATTTTCATTTATTTCTTTAATGAGGGAAAAGAGTCCTTGCTCAGTAATCCACACCACTAGGTCTCCTTATTGAGTAAATATATGTGTGAGAACCCTACTCATGATCTCATTCACTATATAAAACTCCCATTAAACCTTTGGGTCATATTTATAGACCAATTTTGGTCTTTGTGCTTTGATCGGTGCTAAGGGGCCAACTTGACTTAGGCCTGTAGTTACTCAAAAATGGGGTGGAATAGGGTTAAGGTGGGATGACAAAGGCATAGGTATTAGGTGAAGTTATAGGTGGATGAGGAATTGATGAATCAGAAGGAAGGGGGAAAGGAGTGGAGGAGGAGGGGTTAGGGATCAAAATGAATCAATATGAATTAGGATCCCTAAGGTAATAATTAAGCACAACATTAATTAGGGGTCAAATTAAACTCTAGGGTAATGCCACTAGGCAGTGGGTTATTTAGTAAGAATGAGGAAATCAGATGGTTAAAGATGAATTCTTAGATTCCTAGGGTGATAGAGAAATTTTATTTGGGATAAATGGAAGGATAAAGCTAAATATAAAGATGAGAGGAGTTTAACTTTTATCTCTTCTTAGACTCTTACCTATATCAACTAGAGTTATAATCATAGTTGTAGGGATTGTGGTAGTAGTAAGAACCTAGACTATGTGTACCTCTAAGCTGCCCTTTTCCTTTTCTATGGAATAATTCTTAGAGTATCATGTGCCATAGTGACTAAAAGAGCCATAATGGTGATTATTTATTGGTAAAATTGAATTGTTGAAGTAGTAACCACTAGTGTTACAAGGCTAGGAATCATTTGAGTTATGCTCATGGGCAAACTAATTATTGGGGTGGATATTAATGTAGTGGAATAAGTGACACTACAAATTTTCTACACCAGAGGAGTAACTAATGTGGTCAATGATGAGGTTTTCATGGTGTACACTAGAATTGTGAACTTAAGAGCCATTGGAATCTAACCTCTTCCTTGGGTTACAAAAGCTATATAAATTAAAATAGACACTCTTAAAAGTGAGTACCAAGCAACTAGAATTCCTAGAGATACAAATTAGGCCATGAGAATTATTGTAGGGGAAATAAGTTGAGTGTAATGGAATTTGTAAATGAGGACATCAAACATGTTCTACAATAAAGGAGTTTGGGTGGATTGAGGGTGCTATAAAATTGATAAATGTGGATGGCCCCACTAGAATAGATCTAATGGGGGTAGGGAATATTTGAGGTAGCTTGATGGATTGTGAAGGAATGAAAGTAGTGGTGAAAGGAATTTATAGGGGCACTACTTATTTGTTTCACTCAAGTATACTCTTTATTTCAAAGTTCAATACCTATTCCATCAACAATTTAGTGGCCCATAAGAGTGGAGGTGGAAGGGCATGAGTCATGGTAGGGGAGGTGAAGCTCATGGAGGTGAAGGAGATGGGACCCCATATATAATATTCATCAAAATATGTGGTTCATTTAATTGAATTTCATCCTTAAGTTGAGTTATAGGAATCTAATAGGGTGACACTAGCCATTCATTAGTGATCAAACCATTCTGGGGTCACTTACCTTTATTTTTCTTTATCACCTCATACTATTCCAATATCTTGACATCACTAGCTATGTTGATATCAATATAATCATTCTCATGGGCTTTATGGTGATACATGATTTTGAGTTTGGTTACATATATTACCACATGGGTATTGATGACCCCTCAAGGATCTAATTCTTTGTGTTTATCCCTCCCTAAGGTGAATAAATTATTATTATGCATCACATTTCATAGGTTGGGTAGGTTATTTAATCATGGTGGTAAATGAATATTGGAAAATATAGGCATGTATTTTGTTAGTGATCAACTAAGTAATGCATGATAGCTTTATCCAACTAATATGTAATCTCTTACTCAACAAGGTGATCTAAGACCTAACAGGGTAATAGGAGAGGGTATTTCTAGATACCTTACACCTAGATCATGGTACAATGTATATCATACTAGTAATATCCTATAGATAGGAGCATATTCCTTATCTCTTCTAAGATCCATGGCATGGGCTTCTTGTTTATGACTATGTAGACTACTAAGTAGAAGGACTCATAAATTGCCTAGATGTATTTTTTGTAATGGTGCACATATAGATTATATAAGGCCACACGATCAATAGATATGATAGGGTTCCATGGTAGGAATATCTAAAGTTTTAATGTGAGGGTGCCACATACCATATCCATAAGATATATTAGCATGTAAAAATTACCATCCCCTTGGGAATCACTAACACCCTTCACTATAATGAATTTGATGAGGATTCTAAGGTCTAGGACTTGATTTTATTTGAGGATGATGGATAACAAGGTAACCTAGTGGATGTTTGCATGCATGACACATTTCTTTCCAAACATGTGATTTAGTAATATCATCCCTACATTAACTCCCTCCCAAAAGAGACTAATGGGGTAAGCATTGATGTCTACCTTCCTAGTCTATTATTCTGAATCAAGGGCCTAATGCTTGAGAAACCCATATATCTCATGTGTCTCACCCAATGTGTCCACCATGATCTTGTTGTAAACTAAAGTGAACTAAAAGAAATTGTAATACTTATTAAAATTAGTTCTATAAATGCCTTTCATTTTGTTGTGTGAACCCATAGAGTATATTAAATCCTAAGTTATGTCAAGCATGTGCACATAGATACAAATCATGTTTATGAAGATATCAACACATGGGAACACCTTTATTTTGGTATCAACATTTCACAATCCTAAATTTCCCATGGTATTAATCTCATCAAATAATTGGGTCTCATCCTTATCATCTTTTGAGGTGGATTTTTGTACATCCTTAATTTCCCTCAATACCTTGTTGTAGTTATCAAAGTGAGTCATGTTTGATGAAAATTTGGTAGCCCTATTTTCAAGTTCAAGCATTAGATTTGAATATGAATATATGATGTATAATAGTTGGAATTTAATTAGCACAAAATTATTGGCCTAAAGGAAGAACTCAAAGATAGAGAAGGTCTAAAAATAAGGATATTTGGGAGATGTTAGTGGTAACAATAAATAAAATTACTTGGAGGACTTAAAGGGTTATGAATAAATATATTACATTAACTGAATTTGAGGCTTCCCTTATGGGAGTTTAATTTTTATTTGGTTGCACCTCTCACTTGATTAATTATTAATTTAGCATTTACTCAAAGAATTTTGGGAATATGTGCTTAGCTTGGATTCAATGATGGTGAAAGGGCATATTTAAATTGTCACATAATATTCCAACTACCCAATATAATTAATGTGAGGGCATGATATGAACACACTTATTTTATCCACCATATCATGTCAGTCATCCTCTAATTGGACCACATGTCCTTTACCAATTAGACACTTCTATGCATCTAGTTGGACCATAAGAGACTGAAGGATTTAACAAAGTCCCATATGGAATCTATTCATTCATCAAAATTTCCTAGAAATATAACATTTATAACATACTTAAGATATTGATATATCTAACAAGGTTCCAAGAATGATATCCTCATTCATTGGGATTTCCTAGAGCTCTGACATTTCTAACACCCTTAGGAGACTAAAATATCAAAAAAGGTTCCACTTAGAATGTACTCATTTTTGGGGATCATGTAAGATTTATTAAAAGTGACCAAGTCAAAAATAGGGCTTCATGACCAAATGTAATGTAATCATGATACCTAGGTGACATAGTCCTATGAGAACTACATAATTTATATTTGGTGAAATAACATAGTTTACACAAAATATTTAAAGTGTGAGAAACCTTTATATAAAAACATATAAGAGATGAACTATCCTAAAAATAAGAGATTTCAGGGTGTTGATGATGATATTTCATCCACTTTAAATGTCGTGAATCACTTAATTGATTAATTTCAAATAAGATTCTAATATTTCACATAGTTAGGGGCTATGTGTGAGGATATCTAGGCTCCATGAGACATCTTAGTTGATAATTTTTAGATGAGTTCCCATTTTCTATGAAATTGAGGTGTGATAGGCATAATATGACTCTATGAGGTAAAATAGATACCACAAATGACATGTATATCTATCTAATGACATGGTATAATCGTAAGGTTTTGTGGTATACTTTTATGTTGAATACTCTAGTGAACAAGCCCTAAATGATTGTGTTACATAATGGTAATTATTGATAAAATTATTAATATCTTGAGTAGAATTGGAATGTACCCATTCTACACAAGATAAAAATATTGGATTATTTATTAGAGGCCAATATCCTTATCTTGATGTCATGTAGAATATTCTACACAAGTCTGATAGCAATATTACAAACTATCAAAATGTGGGTTTTCATATTATTATTTATCTTATTTAGAATGGGAATGTACCCACTCTACATAAGATATGAATATTATTAAATTTAAAATATCTATATCTTGTATAAGGTGGGATTAATTGAGAATATTATTTATCTTTATCTTGTGTAGAATAGATTAATTGATAATATTTTTTATCTTTATATTTTATATAATATTATTAATTTAATTGGTTAAATATTGGCTAAAATTTGGATGATCATATTATTTATATATTTTTCATAATGGGCATGTGCCCATCCTACACAAGGTTGGAATATTATCAAATTCCAAATATCTTGATCTAGTGTAGAATGAGATTAATTGATAAAATTATTTATAATGTCTTGTGTAAACTTAGGAACATGTCCATTCTTAAGAATATATAAAATATCATCTTCATTATTATAGTTCATTATTAGTATCGACTATAATAATTGAAATTTAATAAAAATATACACATCTTATCCTCATACATATTTATTTCTAGTCTAATTCTCTATGAGATCAATTGAGTTATAGAATATTGATGCTTGATTCCATTACCATTAATACATCATTGAATTAATTCAAGTATATATGTCTATATCATGCTCAATTTGATATATAGGTTTCATCTCCATTATTAAAATTCATTTATAAGATCAAATACAATATAAAATCTCAATAGACACATCTCATCCTCATGCACATAAATTATGGTCTAATTATTTGTCAGATGTTACAAGGTAAAATTGATACTATAAATGGCATATATATGTGTCTAATGATGTGATACCATCATAAGTTTCCATAGTATAATTTTATGTTTAATAATTCATTGAATAATACCCCAAGCTTGTGTTACATATTTTTCATAGTGGATAAAGCAATTAATTTCTTGAGTAGATGGGCATGTACCCATTCTACACATGGTTCGAATATGATGAATGTCTAAGATTGAGTCAAGATGGATGGGTGGATCTAACCTAAGCTAAGATTATCCAAAAAATTTAAAAAAAAAAGGAGGGAAAGGTAAGGAAAAAAATAAGGGTCTTTATGGTTTAACTAAGTAATAAATCCTTCCAATCTAACCTCTTTTATCCTAGGTTGATCAAATTTCTAAGAATTAGTGCTTGCTGAAAATTGTTTTTAGCATAATATACATATAAACACATTTAAACACCAAAGGAAATAGATAAAATAAACTCAATAAAAATCATCAATTATATGGTTATAATTATACAATAAATAACATCCCTACCTTTACTCAATTATTAGTATGATCAATAATCAATAAACATTTAAAGTAGCAATTAGTTCAATATGAATAATTACAAAAAAATAGTCACAATTTATTATATATATATATTAACTAAATGGAAATTCCTTGATGAAACATATAAATTAGAAGATAAAATCACAGTCACATAAACTCTTAGAACTATCACAAAACTTTCTTTGCTTGTATTAATTTGCCAAAATTCTATTCTCTTTACAATGTGTGAAAAACATGTATATATATTTATTGATGGGTAGAACCTCATCTTTAGAATTATATTGAATGTATAAAGACTAAAAATAAACTCTGATATTTATTTAGATATCTAATTACATAGTTTGATTAATATTGAAGAATATATATATATATATATATATAATATATATATATATATATATCATAATATAGCATATATATATCGATATAGCCTGTATATGAGTAATAAGCATTGACCAAATATCAAATAAATTATTCAATGCCTATGCATGATCAATATTTTCCTTAGAAAATGTGATCAATTAATTGACCAAGTATCTTTTATAATGATAGATGCTTGGGTCTGATGTATGACATAATATAACCATTTAATTTCATGGGTTATTGGCTATTAACTGATCTACCTTCAAACACCCACCAACATAGTCCCCATACTTAATCCTTTATATCTTCCATGAGAAAACCCAAAATTAAGAATCCCAAAAAATGTCTATTTACTTGGTTCTAATGGTAGAAATTGATTTTGCTTATTAACAAGATTTGTCTTGAATTATTTCCACTATGTGAGATAGCTAGTGGATTAATAGGATTTTAGAACCAATTGTATATTTTCTTAGATCAATTCCATTATAACATTAGGTGAATTATGGTTATAAAAACCATTAAAATAAGTCGTAAATTCCTTTGTCACTTTATCAAGCATACCCATTAATAAATTGATGATGTCACCTTATTATTCTAGGTATATGATCAAATGTGCTCTTTGTTTTGAAAAATTCTTGCCAAGTTCAAACATTTGTTTTGAAAAATATCTTGCCAAGTTCAAACATTATTTTTAAATTCAAATGTGTCCTTTTTATGCCTATTGGATCCTTTTTAAACTCATTTATGGAGTTTCCCTAATATATCTATTTTCCTCTTAGATGGATTGATGCTTGATTAAATTTTATAATGTCTCTATGAAATATTGTGTGATAGGTAGATTTTGATCTACTTAAAACTATGGTGTAACATTGTTGCATCTCTGAGATGGTGTATTCTACTGTTTCTTCTAACACTTTAAATCTATACACAGTCAAATTATGCACTTTCCTATAATACATTTCAAAATTTATACTTCATATAAGTTATTAATGCATGAAAATTTATATTTTTTCCATCTTGATTCATTTCAAATATCATGGAAGTAATAAGTATGGTTTTGATTTTTTGGCATTGGGCTAGAATGGCTTTGATTCGAGTGAGGGAATCTTAGGGTGGAAGACTTAATGTTGATGAAGTGGATTGAGACATATAATTAGTGATAATTATTTAAATGTATATGGAAGGTATAATGGAAATTATTTTCTTATGATTGGGTTTTCATGGTGGTGGAGTTTTAATATATTTCTTTTTAGCAACTTCTTCCATGGTTTTTCTACCTATGTGTTGGCTTCCTTAGCTTTTTGGGCCACTTTTGCTGTCACTTTTTTTTCTCTTTCTTTGCCTTCTCCTTTTTCTCCTTTTCCTTCTCTTTTTTTCTCCCTCACTTCATTTTATTTATGTTTCTAATGACTCGGTTGTATTCTATTTTTCAAAGGCATCTTCTTAAGCCTTTTTGTGGGACTCTACATTTTATTTTGCCATGGTCTCTTCTTCCTCATTTTCTTTCTACCTCTTATTTAATTTTTGTTTTTAAAATTTATTTGTTATTATTTTTCATTAACCTCATTTTGTTTATTTTATTCTTCTTTCTTCTTGTTTATTTATTCTAGACATTTTACTTCTAAAACTACTTCTACAAGTTCTTCTTATGCCTTGGTCAGTTTGATGGTCAATGATTTTTTTAAGGTTTCTTATTATTATTCACCTTATGTGTTTTTCCATGATTTTTATACCATATCCATCCATGATTCTTATGCCATGTCTAGTCATGCTTTTCTTCCATTTCTATATCTGAGATGTCGATATGAGATTCTTCATGAAGCTAGTTTGATTTTATTATGTGGGATTTTTGCCTTTCACTTTTCTATTTCTACTTCTTCTTGGGTAGCTTTTATTCTATTTGTAGTGTAAGATGTGATAGTAATTTTTATTACTAGAGAAATTAATTACCTTTGGGTTTTATTATTTTTCCCTATTTATATGATTATGTCCCTACCATTTTATGTGTTTCAAATTGTACATGTTTCCCCTCACTTTTAATTACTTACTCAGGTGTCGCTTATTATTATATGACTTCCTCTTCTTCTTTTTCCTCTTATGTTAATTTGATGTTTGATATTTTCCCATGAATTTTAGTTAATAAATAATATAAATTAGATTTTATATCTTCTAGGGTGGATTTCCCTAGTGTTTTTCGGATTGAGCAGATGATTGTGACAAGTTACTCTATTTCACTATCTAGAAATTTATAACCAAGGGTGGAATTATTTTTTAATGTGGAAGATATGGGTGGATGTAGAACAATTAAATGGTGGTATAAAAGTTAAAAAATTTATTATATTTGGAAGAAAATCTTATGGAAATTATATATAGTGAACTAAAGGTTTGTTGTAACTTATCCCCTAAGTCAAGCATGATGATAACTTATATTTCCACGATCATGGCCTCAAAATAGTTTTTTATTTTCTCTCCTATTGTTTTGTATTTTTCTCATTATTATTTTTCATATGTTCTAAGAGAGTATTTTTGTATAAAATTATGAAATAGAGTAACAAATATCCATATCAAAAATTATTCTTACCTCTCTTGATCTTCTAAATGTTGGCATTGAAGTTATCCAATAGGCTCTAGTAGAGATTGAATTTTTTCTTCAGTGACATCATATAGAACACCACCATTACACTCTTAAGGATATTGAAACATATTTTAAGTTTTTACAGTATATTTTCCATGTTAGTACTTTGAATATGTATTTATAGGGAGTATTGGGAATGGTTGTTAATTTGATGCCAAATATTTCTTGTAGTATCATTTAGATAACTAGCAACTACTATTATTTTTGATAAACCTTTATTTTAATACTTCATAATATTATCCTTATTCAATTTAAAAAAAATTATTTTTTAATGTATTGGGTGTTAATTTGATGACATTGATCCAAGATGAAAAATCCATTATGCATGTAACTAAGTAGAATCTAGACTGTGATTTCTACTAGCACAAAATAAGGAAATTTTTCTTAGACATATAGCTTCATATGTGGGATGGAATTTGATTTGATGTTTCACTCCAAATTATTTTTTTGGAATGCCTCCATGTGGTTTTGGTCAAATTTTTCCAATTTTTCATGTATGTAATTGAACATGTCTCTTAATTTTGTAATGGTGTCTGGTAATTTGCAAAATTATCCTTTATGGTCTCATAATATTGATTTAAATGGTACATGTTTCACCTTTAAAGGGATTGAGAAGGTAATGGTATAATCAACTCATGGGTTATCCATTTAATTTTATCTCTTATTTGTTTTGGATAACTTAGTCAATAATGGCACTAGAAATAATTCTATTGAGTTTTGATGCTTGGAAAAAATTTCAAAATGGGAAGAGTTGTTGGATAGATTTTGTAGCATTTTCAATAGTTTTGGATTGATAGGGGAATGAATGAGATATCTTGATATATTTATTTTTTATCGTAAATGTGTTTTTTTTACTATGTTGTATATTCATAGTGGTTGGATGTTCAATAAAAATATCTTTTCCATCCCTTCCACCATGGTCATTTTAAGTGTATTACTTCATCTTTTGTCTTGTTTTTTTTTATGATTTCCATTTTATTAGTGATCCACTTGGTAATTTTAATTACTTAGTTTCATGAAATTTTTTTGACTCTAAATTGTGTATGGTTTGTGTATCTACCTAAGGAGTTATGGCCAATCAACTTACATATTTTATTAAATGTCTTCATTCATTTTAATAACTCTAGCTAATGTCAAACCATGAATTCATAGTTTTATGTTTGATATAATGATAATGATTAAATAAAGTATCCAATTATACTGACTTAACATATAACATTTAAACACAATGAAACATAACACACATGATGCATATAATTATATGAATGCATAATTCTATATATATTTCTCATTGGTATAGTCTAAGTGTTTACATGTGATAGTTTATAATGTCTTGAGGTAGGAAAACTAACTACATGTGCAAGCTTACTCTCAACATTCCAATTCACACAATGGGAGTTATGTTGTCATTTATTATCTTCTACCAAAATTAACTCATTATGTTGACATGAAAACAAAATCAAACCATGAATTCATATTTCAATGTTTTAAACATGCTAACATGTATAAAAAATATCTAATTAGATTAGATTTTTGATCCTCTTAATGATATTATAAGATAATTCAAAAAACATAAAAAATGATTCAACATATATTAAGTATTATTTATTAATATATTTGAATGGTTACATATGATATATCAGTACAAAAAAGTGATAGCTTCTATAATATTTCATATTTCTATTTTACTATGTCTAAGTACAACAATATACTCCAAT
The DNA here is from genome assembly GCA_037957365.1 of Torreya grandis. Classification (NCBI taxonomy): domain Eukaryota; kingdom Viridiplantae; phylum Streptophyta; class Pinopsida; order Cupressales; family Taxaceae; genus Torreya; species Torreya grandis. The sequence continues at coordinate 693,854 of JARHVA010003140.1, read as the reverse complement.
GGTCACTTTATTTCTATCTATCACTTTATTATGTGTAGATTTATAGGATGATGTGAGGTGGGAATTATGATTCATTAAATTCCTATGTTCCTAAATATGTTTGGGTATAACCATAAACCTCCATAGTTTCCTATAGAGTTTCGTTAATAAAATTGCTAACATTATCCCCAGACTTAAACTCTTGTATCCTCCTTGAGACAACCCAAATTTGAAGAATATCATCAAATTGGTTAAGGAATTGGGCCTTGTGGTATAAATTGATTATGTTTATTTAAAATATTAGTTTTGAAGACTTTCCATTACGTGAGGTACTTGGTGGGTATTTAGTCTTTGTATTCTGACCATATACTTTCATGAGTTAGTTAAATAATGTCATCAGGGGTAGGATATGTTACAAAAATATTGAATGAGGTATCCATTTCCTTTGTATCCTTATCAAATTTTCCCATGAAATTAATTATACATTATCCTAGTTATTTGAGCTCAATGATTAGTTTTGTTATTTATTATTTTTATTCCCTAATTTTTTCACTTAGTACCAAAATTATCATCATTTATGTGCCTATTGGATATTTGAAAATATTGTACTAGGTTACGAATTGGTTTAATTATTCCTCAAATTTGTCTAAGGCTTTATTTTACTCTAGGGTTCTTTTTGGTTTCCAAATAGTGAAAACAAAAAATGAACCGGTATATGATATTACTTTATGTAGAGAAGCAATATGTATTTTGAATTTAGTGAAGTGTTTTTTGTTATCCTCCAAGGACTTAGTATGATCATTACACTAGACCTAATGTTTTTTCTTCTCTTCCATGGTGAAAACATGATGTATGATCATTTTTTAAAAAATTTAGGTGAACTATAGAGTGATAGGTAGCTTTTAATTTACTTCAAATTATGGCCTATCTTTTATCATCACCTAGACGGTGTCTTATACTGTTTCCTCTAAATTATACATCAACATATTTTTCACTCTCCTAAAATATGTTCCCCAAATTCTATTTTTGACTAGAGGTCATTTCATGTAACTTGATATTAGTTCCTTATGGCATTGTTTTGGTAAGCATGGAAGATAAATGGATGGTGTTGATTTTCTAAGATTGGGATAAAATAGATTTAATTTGGGCATGGAAATATTAGAGGCTTAGAGTGAGGGTGGGTGGAGTGGTGGTAAATTATTGAGTGGAAGTGGATGGTGGAATGGAAATTGGTTGATTGGAAACTAATGGTGTTTTAGTATTTGCACAAATATGTTTGGCCTAGCTTCTACTATGGATTTCTTTTATGTGTCATTGATTTATTTGGTGGCATCCTTAGCCGCATTATTGTTATTTTATTTTTATAATTTTTGGGTACCTTATTTTTCCACTTGTTTATTTTTTTTCTTATTAGGGTTTGAGGGAAGCATCCTCCATAGCTTTTTTCTTTCTCTTTTCTTTAGTTAGGATGGTAGCATCCTTTGTTTCATTTTTATTTATTTGCTCTTCCTCTACTTTTTTTTCTTTGTTTTTATTTTTTTATCTTTCTCTTATTTCTCTTTTTCCTCTTTCTTATTTTGTTCTTTTTTATTTTGTTCTTTTCATGGTGACCTTTTTTCTTTTTATTTCTTATTCATTGTTGTTAATGGCTTTAATGCTTTCTATTTGGTTGCATGCATTTTTGAGAATTCTTGTCAACTTATAATTTTTATTTTTTCATGACCTCTTTGTTGTCTTTATTTTCTTTTCCCTTTCATTCAAAATTTACCTTGACCAAGGATTCAATTTCTTCTTTTTGGTCTTTAATCCAGAATGATAAATATGTCTTGGTATGTATTTATTCCTTATTAACTTTTTTATGTATGATGATCTCACTACTACAACATTTATATCAGAGACATCAATGGGGGACTCTTTAAACTTAGTTTTAAATGTGTGGAGAGGTATTTATCCCTTATGTTGTTTTGATTTTATTTTTTTGGATGACACCTCAACTATTTTTGGTGGGGGATTTGTTCTTATTTTTCTTGTGTAAAAATAATTGTCACCCATGGATCCACTATTTGTTCTGATGGAATAGGTTGGATTGCCATTTTAGGTACCTAGACATCCTCTAATTCTATTGTTTATTCTATGGCTTGGAACTAAACTTATTTACCCTTATTTTTCTTTGTTTCTTGTGGTGATACTATTTTTATCAAAGTTTCATATGTGTCTTCATCTTATTCTACTACTTTTCCACTATATGATGCTCTTATTACTTCATCCACTAACTCTTCCATAGTGGATTTCATGTCATATAGACTAGACTTCCCAAAGACTCATGAAAAAGACTAGATAATGGGAATAAGATGCTTGATTTAATTATATGATACTTCATATTGTAATAAGGGAATAATTTTGGTACATGGATTATATGGGGAGATATATATGTAGTCAATGGTGGTAATAAAATTAAAACTTTATGGTACTTGTCTACTATTTATGGGGAAATATGATACTACAAACTCAGGGTTTATTGTAAATCAGTTCCCCACATAATCATGGTGGAAACTTATTATTCTATAGTCATAGTCTATAAATGAATTTTTACTTTTTATCCTATGGACATTATTTTATCCCATTATATTTTTCAAGACTTACTTGGGAGGGATAGTACATAGCTAGGCAAAGTAATAGTTACCTATATCATAAATCATTATTACCTCTCTTGATATTTTGAATGTTGGAATTGAATTTATCCAATAAGCCTCAACAAATTTTTAATTTGGTATTATTTGGAATCATATAAAATGACACCATTACACTTATATGTCTTTCAACATCTTCCCTACCAAAAAATTATATTTTCCATGATACTGATTTGATTATGTATCTGTAGGTAGTATTGGAATTGGTTTATTATTAGATGCCTTATTTTTTTATAGTATCATTCAAATAATTGGTGGCTATTAAAACTTTATCTAAACCCTTGTTTTCATAATTCATAATGATATTTCCTTCATTAATAAGTTTTTTTATTATTTCAATGTCTTGGCCAGTAATGACATAAGATTGGTTGAGGAAGAAAATATCATTATGCACCTAACTGAGTAAAATTATGATTGTAGTATTTACTAGTATGAAGTAAGAAAATATTACCTAGATATAAATATTCATATATGGAAGTAATTTTTATTTAGTATTCTAATCCCACGTATTTTATTTTAGTATATCATGTGTGAGTTATACCTAATATACCTCTATTTTGGCATGGTCTATTTTTATCAGATGTTCGTGACTATATTTCAATGTATCCTCCAAGTGAGAAATCTTGTATGGTAGCTTGGAAAATTATCCATTTGGATATAATGTTAAATATTTGTTGTAAATTTATTTGATTTTGGGAAGGTAAATATTTTAGTGTCCACAAGGACTGGGGTAGACATTTTTTCCTCCACTATGTTGTGTTATAGCTCTCATAGTCTCAAATATAGCTAGTAGAAATTTTGTAGTTTTATTTATTATAAATATTACAATAATTAAAGTGAAGTTGGATTTATTTTTATATAATTGGCTACAATTTTAGGTGGTGATAGAGATCATGATAAAATTTCATAGTGATCATACATCAACCATCTTGCTGACATGGCCTTTATTTATTGGTTGGACTAGTCTTGTCCATAATATTAGTTTTGATGACCCAATTATGTTAAATTAATGATATTATGTGATTTAGTTTCTCATTTTAATTTATTGCATTTTTTAATTAATTCCCCACATGTTGGTTTATGTTTATATTTGATTTGATGTGATTAATTATTTATTTGGCATCATTTATGTATCTATCTAGGGAGTTGTATCCATTAAATATAATAATTTATCTTAAATGTCTAGCATCATATACCACAAAATTAATGCTTGAATTGCTCAACCTTGCTTACTTTGCTTAGTGGGATTTATAGGACCAAAGACTACTATCATTGATTTTGATTTTTTAATCCCTCAAGCTGTAATTTACCAGCTTTCGACTTGAGGGTATTCTTTTTATCCATTTTATTTATCTTTTATTTTTTTAATAGTTTAAATAAAAACATAGGCATTTTCTATGGTATATCTTGCACCTTATGTCATCCTACTGAGCTACATAGAGCATGGAGACAAACAAAAATTACATGACCGTTAAAGTATAACATTGTATTTAGACTTAGTAAAATAGATTGATGGAATATCATCAAAGCTATCATATTTTTGTATTGATATGTCTTATGTAACTATTTGGAGATATTGATAAATGATACTTCTGAGATATTGAATCCTTTTGTGTTATTTGAATTATCTTATAATATTATTAATAAGACATTATGTAAGATATAATTAGATAATTTCTATACACATTATAATTCCTAGAGCATTGAGCTATGAACTCATAGATCGATATTATTTTCATGTCAACACATGTTGATAGGCTCAGGCCTCAAACCTCCAATTCATGAGAGACTAATTTACATGGAAGATATTTGGTCATATCCTTGTTAACTATATATCATCCTCTTCATGACTATTCTTATCTATTATGTTTCATGATATGTTGATAAACACTATCAATATTGTAATGAATGCATGTAAATGTTTGATAGCATGGTATGACTACAAGATTCTTCCATTTAATTTTATACTAAATGAAAAAGACAATGAAATTCATTGTTGACAAGATTTAGTGGTTTGATGCATGACTCAATCATGAAATGTTATATTTGAGTGACTTGATATATTACTCAGCCACATGATTGAAGGATAGGTGTTTTGAAAAATATGGAAAAAGTATTAGTAAGATAGTTGTCAAACCTAAAGATTTAGATCAAGTACATGATCAAGATATGAATATGTATGGATCTATTATCCCTTTAAATAACTACTAAAACTAATTACACTATTACTATCAAAGTGTCAAAAACTCATCTCTTCTTTGTGAATATTATTATTTCTTATGTTTCATGCAATATTGTGAAGAAATTTAGATACTGTGAAGTATGTTTGTAGATGTCTCATGTTATGGCATGACTATAAGATTCTATAGGTTACCTTTATACCCAATGATAAAGACTATAGAATTGATTATTGATAGGATTTAGTTTTCAATGCATGACTCAGGCATGCAATGTTAGATTTGAGTGGATTTAGATATGACTCAACAACATTATTGATGGATAGTTATTTAGAATTTTTTGTATTATGTGCACATGGGTGTGAGGTTAGAGAAAAGAGGCATGTACAAGAATATATTAGAATAGTATAATAAACTATTAATTAGGAAGAGAATATTTTTATTTTCAAAACTATAAGAATATATATATATATATATATATATATCAATTAGGAATCCAACAATCTTATCTTGTGTATAATGGTCACATACACATTATACTCAAGAGTCTAAGAATATAAGCAATTATCAATTATGAAGCTAATATACCATTATGCCAATATGCTAGCATTATTATAGACTTATGTGGAGTGGAAATGTTCCTATTTTACCTAATAGTCTAAGAATATAGGTATACATAACAAATACCAAATATGAAATCATGTAGAAATGAGGATATTTTATATTGAGGAAAACCCTATAATGCATGATATTAATAAAGATATGGCCAGTATTCTTATATATTGATGAATCATGTCATAAACCAATATATGTTGTGGGTTAGTTTTAAATAAGTATAATGTTATTAACATGAAAATATATTAAATTTTTAGAAAAAAAAAACAAGATAAATCATCAAGATTAGTTAAAATATCCAATAACTCTTTCTAACTAGACATATTTAGTAAAAATCACTACTATAGCATGAAAATAATGGGAAATATTCCACAAAAAAATTATAATCAACATGCCTTGTATTATTAACTTTTGTATTCTACATAATATATTAAGATTATAGACCTGTGATATTCATATTATTCCTATAGAATTGATTCAAAAATGACATGTACCCATTATACACAAGTCTATATTAAGATTATTATCAATAAATGACCAATAATAATAAATGTTTATGTTATTATATTAATCCTATGTCAAGACATTATAGGTTTAAGTAATAACCATACATTTAAAAAAATATGATTTGGTGACTAATGTATCTAAATAATTTGTTTTTACATGGTTTTAAAACATGTTAAATTTAAAATGTGATCATGATATATTTAAATTGACACATTATGACTAACATCTTATAAAATGAATTATAATGGATATTATGGGTAACATTCCTTAATAATATATTTTATTTATTGAAGGTGTATTGTATTAGGAGAAAAGAGATGAGGATTGGTTTGTATAAATATACTCTCCATCTAACTATCACAATGACCTTTCATTATTTCAATCCTTGTCAGGGGAACATCAATCAATTGGGATAGTGTTAAACATGAAATGCATTTCAGATAATGTAATAATGGTTAAGTGGATTGACATGGACAAAAAAAACCACTTATTTCAAATTACTCAAATAGATTTATAGGTTTTATTATATATTAAAAGTGGCATGGTTCATTTGATAAAACATCATAAAGATTCTTTTTATTCTTATGGTTGGAAAATTGAACCATTTACAGATGGAGACACCACTGAATAGAAAACTAGTGAAAGTATTTGTAATCAAACTAAAATATAATTTAGAATATTTTATCAATATGAATTCACTTAATCTATCAATCACTACTTGAATTTTTATGTTTACATATATGAGGAGGTAACTATTGGTAAATCTAGAAAAAAAAACTTCAATATCATGATTTAAAGAACTAAGAACATATACAAGGGATAAAACTCTATTGAATCAAGATAAAAATTAATTTATAAAAAATTGAATCTTAAACATCTCAAAATATTATAATTTTCCTATTAAATTAAAAATAATTTAATATTGGAATAAAATTATCACACCAAGATACTCCTAAATACCAATACTAATCCCTTGATCTAACCAGTGTTGATAAACTAGTTATCTCAATGTTGTGTAATCTTGTGCCTCTTTAGAGGGATAAAATATTGCTTTCCTTCATAAAATTAACTAATGATATCTTGAATATTGAGATCAAGCATGAATTTTAGGATCCAAAGACTAAATTTTTCATCATCAATGGACAACACCCTTTATGTAATTAAAAATTCATCATGTCTATAAATTAATCCCGACTCAAAGAAGATGGACCATACCTACAATTTTGATTGGGAATACATTTGTTAAGTGGGAGTATGAAAAATATGAGGATTATATAGATCTAATTAGGATATAAATTGTCACAATACACCACTATATGAAGGTTTCCAAAGCCTACAGTCTAACAAAATCACACAACAACCCTATAAGAGTCCTAAGTCTAATGTTCACTCTGTATTTAATAATGAGGAAGTAAATATAATATAGTGCACACCAAAGCTTGTGGCATAATATGAGGGGTTAGTAAATAAATAAAAACATGTATAGGATAATCTCAATTATACTAAGTATGAGTAAGACCCTAATACATGGAATATTAAGAGTAATATTATTCGAGCCAATATTTATGATACTCCTATCTACTAAAAGAGAGGAGAACAAAGTTATAATATACTTACTTGAATGTGAAACCATTGAAACTAAATCTCTCCTTTAGAAAAATGGGATTAATAAGAGGTTTTTGTGGTTTATAAGGATAACTAAGAAAGGCCAAAACATTCAAGACTTATCTATAAGACTAGATTCTCCAAATAAAAATTCTAATCTAAGACTCTCCAAGTAGAATTATGGAAGAGTAGATTTTAAATAAGTAAAAGAAAATAATGAATATTTATTTCATATTGAAATAATGATGAAATGATCTTGTATTTATATGCATTTCTCACCCTAAATCCTTGTAAATATGTTGGATATATAAGGTTGACCTAGTCGACCCTTTATGTTTTTAGGAGATAAATCACTAGGTCCTGAGCTAGCTCAACCAAAGGGTTGATGAAAATCCAAGTGAAAAATAACATAAATAGTACAAGGTCAACCAAGTCAACCCTATATAATAATCAAAGTCCAGAACTATATAGGTTCAACCCAATTGACCTAGTATAGTTAACTAGTGAAAGGGGATCAACATGATGAAAAGAGGGATGGAATGAGGAAAAAGACTGGAGGAGTGTGTAAGGGAGGATTAATAGCTTATGGAATGGTTTTTAAGAGTTGGTTGGATTGGAAATAATATATAAATAAGGTACAATAATCTTTCCAAACAATAAAGGTATGCCCACCCCTTTCTCAGTGTACCCCTTAGGGTATGTACTTAGATAGATTGAATCTCAATGGCTTCTTGCAAGATGTAAACCATAAATATTTGATAAAATGTTGAAAATATTGTGTGTATACACATATCACATAGCTATGAAAGATATTGTGAAAAAAACATGAGTTTGCTTCTTTTCATGACAAATTAAAATAAATTTTAGCTTATATTATTTATACCAAAGTCATAACATATCTGGTAATTAGTATCTACAAACAAAAAAATATAGACAACAAAACATGGGTTCCAATAAGCTTTATTGACCAATTTTACAAGTGCAAGGCATTGTATATCATGGAAAAAATAACCATAATTCCCCATTTTAGGCAATGAAAATGTAGCTAACTAGAAGGTACTTCCAAGTATTTAATTTATTTAAAATAATAATAAAATGAAAAAAAATAACTAGTTTAATTAATCTATCTACTTGATTAATGTAAAATTATTTTTTGTTTGCATTTAGACATTTGAAGAAGAGATTATGACTATTTTTAAAAAATAAAACTTGGATAGCCTTAATGATAAGTTGTCATTTATCTTTCTTCTTAATGACAAATGATAAAAATGGTTATGTATATTTATCTCTACACAAATGGTGTCATGTATTATAGCCCTATGAGAGATAGTGACCTAGATGTTAAAACAAATTCATAAGATAAATTTATAGCAGGTTTATTTAGAGGCACAAGGGATATGTTTGAAAAAGATTGGATGTACTCACAGAAATATTTATTTGTATAAATGTTTGGTTGAATTTAATTATTGAACATTTTATGAAGAAATCAAATTTAAGTTCTTTTTTCAAAAGAGTGAAGAAGATCAGAGTCTAAAGAGTGAAAATTATAAACTACTTGACTTTATAGGTTCCTAAAGAAGTATCTATTTTAGGGTGTGATGCATCAAATGTGATATAAAAAATTCACATGTATGTTACTAAATTTGTTTATATCTATGATTAATTCAGAAATGAAAATATAAATAATAAAAACATACAAAAAGGCAAGGGATCTAGACAAAAAGATAAGATAATACGACAATATCAAAGGATTCCATCAACCTCCTAGAAATGTATGTATTGTTAGTTACTGAAATATATCTACCAATGGATAATTATATTATCATAGCATATTTTTAAGTATGAGAGATATGTTAATGTTTGGGGGAACATCCTTTCAAGATGCAACATAGACTCATCACCTAGTTTAGTACTTTATAGAGGCACAAATGTGGTCCAAGTTACCAAATATTTAAAGATGATTTAAATGAAATGCTTAGTGTAAAATCCAAAGTAGGAGATGATGATTAAAAAATACTATAAATCTTTCATAACACCCTTGGGTACATATATGGTTTGATAATCATATCATTAAAATTTGTGTAGTTACACATTAAATTATTTTCATTATTAAAGTTAATCTTTTGGATCACAAATTATAAATACATAATATACTACTAAATATTGAATTATCTATAACATTATGTTGTTTTTGAGAATATATGTCTACTTATCTTAGATTTTAGACTTATCATTACATTTGAGAAGTTACAAGTGGCCACTAAACTAAATAATTTTGAATTCACATTCTAAACTTGTATGTTTCATGTTGGTAGAAATTGTTAAGCCATTACAAAAACTGATGAATGTAGATGAAAAATTAAATGACAGACTCAACTTCAGATCAAGAGGAGACAAGTAAACAACTAGAGGAAACATCAAAATGACAAGATTAAATTCAATAGAACATGTAATTAGTTATGGTAAACATGTCAAACACATCATCAGATGAACCAATAAGTGTCAAATCTTGATTGTAAACATTTATTAATTATTACTTAAGTTGATAATCAAATCTTTAAGACTTCATGACTAAGTCCCAATAGAGTTAGTTTGATTATGGTTGTCAATCATCAAATAATTATAATTTTAGATTATTTTGTATATTTGACTATAGATGATGTATAATCTATGCAAATTCCTAAAAATATAGGTAAAACATTAACTAACATACTATTATAGTAACATTCAAAAATAAATTGAATGTAGATCTAAACCTCAAAATTATTATTGTTTCTAAGTGACTCAAAAAAACATTTGCTTGTTCTTGAATTATAAGGATTATTAATTCAAAAACATTATTTTAAAAAGAATAACACTATTTTCTAAGTCAATAATGAGCAAATATAAATAAGAGGATGCTTGAAGTAGTTTTTAATGGTTGCATCCTCATGATTTGAATTATCATCTTGGTTTATGTCTAGTACATATGTCAACATACAAAAATTTGAAATGAAACTACTACTAAATGCTAAATTAGATTTATGTAATTTGTTTTGTTGGTGTTCTGAGCATTGAGAAGAAAATATGAAAATAATTATTAAGAATTTGGATACAATTTAGAAGGGACCTAGAATTCCTTTCAATTCTACAAAAACTATTGTAGTTAACCCACTAAACAAAGGTGTACCTCAAGAAAGTTGTATCATTTCAATGAATGTTTTTCTTAAAAATATTTTACAATTATAAACTATACTATGATGACATTATTCACACAACTAGCCTTGATTGGGGATGCAGATGATGTAAGATTTTTTTGAAAAAAGAGAACTTTTTATGTGATAATTGTTGAACTAGGGAATAAATAAAATTGAGTTTACACTACTTATATAAAATTATTTTTACAATCATTATTCAATTTTCATTACTATCGGATGTCAATATTGATTTTTAGTTATATGGTATCATTCATATTTGGGTCATTTCTGAAATATGCTTATTAAACATACTTTAAATTTAAAATAAAAATAGTTTTTATACTTTCAAAACATTATTTTATATTAAGGTTTAATTTTTTCCAATTAATCATAATATTTTGATAAATAGGTACCATTTAGAAAATGAAAAATTTCCCCAATATCTTTTGGTATTATGATATTCTCTCCAAAAAAATTACAACTGTGAATTTCTCATAAACAACAGAATATTTAAGTACATTTTAATATTAATAAGTGTTCAACATAAACTATCAGAGTGGTGTTAATAGCTTTATTTTAATAAAATATTAGTAACTAGCCAATTATTAGAAAATAATTCTTGTATTTCTTGACTATCTCAAATATTATCATTTCAATTGGAAAGAATTTGTTGATACTTATAATTTAAGGAGGGTTGCTCAGGGTTCCAAGGCCACTAAATTTATATCTTTGACTAAACACCCATATTTTTATTATTCATGTTATTTATTCTTCAGTCATACATTTAGTCCTGGCTTGTTGAGGATTCAAAATAAATATTTTAATATTGGGTTGTGGCTTACATACTTGAACTCAAGAGTACAACATTATTTCACTCAACACATTTAATAATTATAAAATGTGGAATTTATTTTTACTTGGGGGATATTAAAGTGTGATATTAGAGACAGGTTTATCAAATCAAAGAAAGTAAATATTGTGCCAATATACATTAAAATATATAAAATGTTCAAGATAAGGACATGCACTTATATGGGATAGACAAAATATTATTCACATGCAATAAAACATGTTTTGTTTCTAATAAAAAACAATCCCTTTTATTTGGATTGCCTCCAAGTTGGAAATTTTATGGCACACTACATTCCAATATAAAATTATTCACACACTTATGTACATATATAGATCATGTGGGGCCACAACTAAATATGCATCTCTCTTTAGAAAAAGAAAAAAGAAAAATTAATGTCTTTGATTGAGTTATCTTTCTAATATTACATATTTGTATTTGTTACAATAAGTTATGTATACAAACTCAATAATATTTTGTTAAAATTTATATTGAAACATGGAATTATTTTGAAGTATAAAAGTGACTGGTATAAGTTATAAAATATTACTAAGTTACATATTTATATGGAAGTTAATTAATTTTATAGCTAACAGTTGGAGTTATTTATGTATTTATAAATAAAGGAAATTATTTTTCAATATATAAATAACTTTTTTAGTCTATCAAGTTGAGTAATTAATCTATAATTAATGAGATACTATTTCCACTCAATTTTTAATAACATCTTTTAAAATGGTGACCTTAGTCTATAATATAAATCAAATTTTCAATGTTATGGCCTTAACCTATAGTGTGTCTAGGGATATGTATGGCTGACTTGTGGCTTACACACCTTATTACCTTGTTATAATTATCTATGTTCTTAGTATGGTTAACCTACAAGATAACCTTGGCTATGTAAAGTATGTATATGATGTAGTGATTAATATTTTATCATCATATTATGAATTATGTTCTTATTGCATTATTATGGTGGTTACCCTCTTGAAGTGGCTCAGTCATAATATTCAAGTATTCTACTCTTTCAATAATTTTTGTTGTAGATATATTTATTATACTATTACTTATGTGATATAAACTTATATTATTTTAAATCATCTAAGTAATTCCATTACAATTGGTATCATATCTTTGATTTGGGTAAGTTTTTATGGTTCATTTTTTTGGGTCTAGCATCTTGAGTACTAAAAGTTTGATAAAAATAGAACATGTGATTCAAAAGGAATTACTTTTGTTGTGACCATAGTTTTGTTCTTGACATTTTTATAAAAATAAAAAACATCTTTTGAGTAAAAAAATAATTTTACAATTTTTTTACCTTGTGCAAATTATAAGTTATTAGATTCATCTATCCAATATGATCATAATAGTATATTACATTGGTACACTTTTATAAGCCAAACTTTTCCACCCTTTTATAGATTATTAGTCATTGGATTCAAGTTAGTGAATAAATCATAATGATATCATCTACTGATATGTTATTTTGGGTCATGACTCTCTTAGGGTTTGTGCATGGTAGGTCCTAACATTTATGATCATGGGAAAGGGCAATAAACACATAAAACTCCTCACAAATATGACATGGATTCATAAACCTTTGATTCAAGTATTTAAAAGATAGATCAACAACTTAAGTCAAAGTTACAAGACATGGTGTATAAAGATGATCTTTATGTAGTTAAAAGGGGCCTCATAAGCATGAAATGGGACCTAAATAGCTTCTTGGATCTATTACAACAAATCCTTAGGAAATTTTCCAACTTTTTAACACAATAATTGCAAAATAACCCTCCACCACTTTAGTTTGGTTTTTATTCTCCAAACAATCACAATGGAAATGATGGTATGAATATGTTGTTACCAAAAGTGGACCTACACAAGTTTGATGGTAATTATCCACTCACATCGATTACTCAAATTGAAAATTTATTTGATCTACATCAGACTCCTTGTTTAAAAAAGGTGGTCATGGTCTCTCTATATCCATAATTTGAGTAGTCTATTTGGTAGCATTGTTTGTGTGATTAAAAAAAGAAGGGTCTCTTGGTTTCCTAGTCTATATTTTTTGAAGAGCTACAACTCCACTATCACAACAATGTATCAAAAAACTATTTAAGCCATCTATCCAAGTTTTGCCAAATTAGTATGGTAAATGATTACATTCATTAATTTCAAAATCTCTCCTTAGGTATGATAGACATCCTCCTAAAAATATGATTGACATATTTTTGGTTAGGCTCAAAGATATCATCTAATTGGAGGTTCAGATGTTTCATTCCATTAATGTATCTAAAGCAATTTGAGGGCATGTTTAGCTGAGGAAAAAAAGTTGATCAAATGAATACATTTTGATAATTTTCATGAACACACCTTTTCAACACCATCATTTCCACAACCTACTAGATATACACCTTAACAAGTTGAATAAAATCATTCAACAAGTTTTTGTTTTGGATGTGATAGAAAATGGATAAAATTACATCGATGTGATAAAAATTAGTTTTTTTACATTAAAGGTGCCAATGATGAGACTTCATGGGTAGGTTTATAATAACCTAATGATTAATATAAATATTCTCAAACTACTATTTCTTACCATGCACTTTCAGTCATTACTACTCTTCAACACTCTTAAGGTGGTGGGTTTCCTAAAGAAATAGAAGGTGACTATGTTAATTAAATATGAGAGTACATGTAAATATTATCACCTATATTTGAACCCTTTGAGGAGATGTATCAGCTCTCCTCATCTAAGTGGCATAATTGAAACACCTCTAGACTATGGGTGAGTATAAGAATGATGTGAATCTCTAGATATGACTAGCTCCCTTGATGTACCACTTTAGATCAGTACTACACCTAAACTTTGTGAGGGAAAAAGGAGAGATAAAATTGAAATAAAACTATCATAATGGATCTGATACACCAAATTAGTTGATGAATACCAACCAGCTACATTTTACACATGAGAACAAGGGACTAACCAAACATACATTTCTCCAATCTGCATCTTCTCACATCAATATTACATTATGAGGTTATGATGAATGTTTAGGATAGGAGGAATAGAAAAGAGACCTAAAATGGAACTATTTTAATATACTAACTCACTTAGACTTGATACATCATAAAACACTTCACATACCCTACAAGAAGAAGCTTTCTAACTAAAAAATAGGTGAGAGAATGAGACAACATGTTAATAAAATCATAATTATCTCTAAGAAAGATCAATCATCCAAGTAAAAAACACTATTAAAATTAACAAAAGAAGTAAAAAATCATTATTATTATTAATCAAATGGTATGTAAATGAGAAAGGCTTCACCATACTTATGTGGAGCATTGTTTGTAAAGGCCAAAATGGCTAGTTCTTATAGAGAGAGAGAGAGAGAGAGAGAGAGAGAGAGAGAGAGAGAGAGAGAGAGAGAGAGAGAGAGAGAGAGAGAGAGAGAGAGAGAGAATAATTCCAAAGGTCACATGGACACTTTTAAAGATAATAAAATCAATTAATTTTTCATTAAAAATTTATTTTAAGTGGACCATGAAAGGTTAGGAAGTACAAGTGTCCATACAAGGCATGAGACTCATGAAAAGTGGCATGAAACTCTTTATGTTGGCTCAAAAAACTACCTTCATCATCCACACCTACTTGAACATCAAAAAAATGACTAAATATAGGTCTAATTATTGTAATGAGATGGAAGGATTTTAGACAATCATGTACATGTATTGGTTATAGTCTTGGTCATCTAGAATCATCTAGGAATGAGTCATCACCATCTAGAATCTTAAAAAACTCATCTTCCACATAGTTTCCACACTTGGAATCCAAAAAGCATAAATTTTACGTGAAATTTCATAAAATGGAGTGGATGGAAATATTCAATACCCTCCATGTACTTATAGGCTTTAGGCACACCTTAAAATCAGCTCACTTGAAGTTTTCCACCCTTCTCACTAACTTGGTCACTATGTCAGTTTTGACTAGCTAAGATGAAGAAATTGGTTGAGGTAATTAGGATTTTTTCCAAGGAATTAATTTGACATGGGTAGTTATCTTAATTATTAATCTTACATTCCATGTGGTTGGTATCTCTTGTAACTTCTTAGAACCTGTACAACACACAAAATAGTCAAAAAATCCATTTTTTACACTTTATATGTACATTTTTATACAACTCAAAAGTATGGAAAGGATATGGAAAGATTAATATGAAATTTTCAATCACTTTCATATTCAAACTAGGTCATTATAATATATTTCCATATTCATTTCCTCCATCAGGTCAATAAACAAGGTTTACAAGTGTTTGAATATGTTTTACCCTTTTAAATATTGTTCATAAAAGTTAGATGTTGGAAATGCAAAAAAATACCACTAGAGCATAGTTAAAGACCTCCATAAAATTCTTCAAACTTATTATATTCCCATGCATAGCCTCAAGGGATATGTGAGCACTTCAACTTGGCCTATCAGGGTTGTTCTTCCACTTTGCATAGGTCTAAGTTACCTTTGGGCCAAAAATAGATTTGCCTAAAATTTATATGCCTTAAAAAATATTTAAAACCTCTGTTATGATCCCAAAAAAAATTATTTTACTATTTTAATCCACTCCTAAATCTATAATTTAAGTTGAGCCCCCATTTGGATTATAGGCGCATAACCATGCCTAAATAGGCATGCTTACAACTTTGAGGGTATAGACCTCAAATATGGGATTCCTACTTATATGGGATTTTTATCATGATTCAATATATTTTTTTAATTTTATAAAGTTATCATAAAACCTTCCAAGTACTCATTCTCATATCTTCTTTGCATTCACCAACTAGGCCTAGTGGGAGCTTGCTTGGTTGAGCTATGTGCAAGAGATTTTTGACCATTTTTAGAGATAAAATTCTTTATGAGTGTTTAATATTACCAATTAAAATTAAATACACCTCAAAAAAAATTCTTTTATACCCCCTTGTCTTCATATCAATTTTCTTACCCATTTTGGCTTCATTTACTTGCTTGTCAAAGTTCTGATTTTCATGACTAGCTGACCTCTGAGACAAAATAGTGAGGTATATCCCTCCTTAAAAAATAAAAATAAATGTTTTATAATTTTAATTATTTATTAATTAAACTTTTTACCAAATTTATAAGTCATAATCCCATCTTTAATCACCTAACCAACTCAATTTGCCCAAAAAGGCCTCCAAAAAGGATTGTTTCCTACATTTTTCAATTCCACCTAAAAATGACCTCTCAAGGCATAAAAATAATGTTATTAGGTATACATCTTAAATTAATGATAAATAACCTTTAAATTCATTTAAAAAACTACTCTTCTCCCTTAGATTCTTTATTCTTACCTATTAAACAACATGAGTCTTCTAGTGCAACTGTACGGACTGTCATTCTTGGGCTAGTATGAAGAGTAAACATTCAACTTGAAAGTAATATTAGATATTGATAAAAAAATATTATTGACATATCATGAATCATTCTCAATATATTTTATACCTTCTTTATCTTTTGTAGCATACTCATCTCTTACCTTCATCAAGACTGCACACTCAGTTGTAGGTGCATGTAGGGCCTTAAAGAGTCTATGCAAGCTTGTTTCACATTGTTTTTAGCATATATATATCATAATGGTCCTAATGGAGGTGTTAATAATATTTTTTCATAATTACAGACCTTTATTATACCTTTTACATTCACCTTAACCTTACCAACTGAGTTCTTTCTCATAACTATGATACCCTACTTTTTTTTATTTCCTTTAAGTGCATATGAGATGTAACTGAGCTTGGTCATGGTGTGTAAAGGCCTTGTTTGAATACTTTAGGTAAAAAATACTATTTTCATACCTTTATTCACCTTTTATTCCATAAAACACCACTTAGACACCAATGCTAGCCTACTATTTGCTTACTCAACTATAGGTGAACATTATTTTATGAAGGGACACTTGGAGGTGTCCTTGAAGCTTGAAACACCACATATGAACATCATCCTAATGATTTTCATGCTCATTTTCACACAATTAAATCAATATAACCATTATAGTCATAATAGTATGTTTTATTTTAAACCTTAGGTGTCAAAAGTCATTCAAAACTCAAAACCTATAGATGTTAATGCAGGGTTTTAGTGTCTTTATAGGCAACTTTGAGCCTTCAAACTTCCAAGATCCATCAATCCTCTTGGATTTATCTTTATAATAGTTCTTATCCATGATATATTATATAATTTATACCTATATATATGTTTCAAAATTCATTTAAACCATTTTATATGACCTCCACCAAAATGCCTTGGATCTTTGTTTTCACAGTTTAGGGATTTGGTCTCAAAACTCACTCATCACTTTTGAAGGGTTCTTCAAGTCTACATAGTAGTTTAGAACTTTATATGAGCTTAATATAATATCCTAAACACACTATTATCTCAAGGAGAGACTCATAACTTGCTTCAACACCTCAAAAAGACTCCTCTCTATGGTACCACCTATAGGTGGTTATTCCAATGCACATGTAGTAAATGGTCTTATGAGCAATGTGTATGCTTTTTAGGTTTCAATGTATTTTATAAATTTTATAAATTTTAAAATGAATTTATTCAAATTAATAATTCATTAATTATCTCTATCACTTGATCCAATCATCTTAATGCAAGTACTCTTAGTTCTTTATGTTATGACCTGTAGTTAAGCATTTTCACATACAAGTAGTATGTACAAGTGTGGATAATGCATTTTTTTTGACCATTTAATGAGTTTTTGTCATATTTAAAGGATTTAAAATATATTTTTTAAATTATCAATGAAATTTATTATCTCTAAAACTTTCTTTTCAACATGCTTGGTCCTATGAGGGCACCTATAGATGAACATTTTCATGTATGCAGGTAGTAGTTACAAGTATGAATAGTGTGTATTACACATAGCCTTCAATGAGTTTTAATCCTATCCAAAAACCTAAAAATGGATTTTAAAAACCCTTGAATGACTTAAAATATTTATTTTCCTATTTTTCACATGTTTTTCTTCTTCTAAACACCTATACATGTTCATTAATGGTAGAAGATTGTATATGTTGCATATGACAACAAACTCATGGAAATTACTTTATGGAATGAATTTTAAAGGTAAAAGGAATAAATTTATCATCAAAAACATGTAAATTAATATATAAAAACCCCTTGAAGTCACCATAAATGCATGAAGATTATGTAGATATTGGAAACCCCCTATAACACATAATTGTACATTCTCTTGCAACCTGAGATACTTGGCCCATAAAAACACTTTGAAATGATAAAAAACATGGATATAATTATATGATGCATCTAAAATCATCTATAATTATCATGATCAATTGGATTATATAAAAATTAACAAACCGAAGCAAAACCCATCGGGTGCAAGAAATAGTGAGAATAAAAACACAATCAACTTGTATAGGATGGTTCATAAATCATGGTTGACCAATCCTTTCACTCTTATTACATAAATAGAGATCTATAAGTTCAATACCACCTCAAAAAAATATTATGATTAAAACCTCTTCAAATATTTGTACCAAGCACAAGCCTACTGATCACTTATGTGTGTCTAGAAAGACAAAGGATCATAATAGTTTTATCTCAAAAATGTCCCTTCCAAAGCATGTCAAGCATGGAAATGAAATTGAGGAAGATGAATAGACATTCCATGTACTTCTCCCATGTGTCACCTTCTCTCATGGGCCGTAAAAGTGCCAAACTCCCTCTTTTTAGTTGGTTTCTTGATCTTAAATTAGATAATGTACAAGCTTCAAATGGGACTAACATTCTTGATAGGTAATCTGACCTCTTGGAAATTTTGGAGGAAATTAGGACACTTGGAGACTTTAAAAACTATGTCACTTGCATTTATGACCCCTCAAATCCTTCTAAATGACTCAAAATGACATAATGATTAAAATGACTAAGACCAAGGAAAGGCATTAAATGACATCAAATAATTTGACCTATAGGGTTAAATTTGGTCAATAAATTGGTGACTCATAAGGGTAGTATTCATACTAAACTAACTAGATTAGTAGACTTATTATTCCATTGGGATTAGGGAGTCATCTCAAGTTTGAGACACAATAAGAGGACTTTGACAACAATATTTTAACAAGACAAGACCAATGACTACCTCAATCACATAAATAAAAAGACACACACAATGTAAAAGCAAACAAACATGTGCTTTATGAGCACTTATGGAACACACACACATAAATAATCAAATTTATTCAAAATATAACTAACCTAAGATTAAAACTCCCTCTTGGATCAAAGGGGAAGTTTTAAACCCTTCTTTATTCATGACATGAAGGATTTAGTGGACACGTAGCCTTTTGATTCTTGACATTGATGCCTCCAAATTTTTCATGATGTTTGCCAACTTTATTGGCATGATGTTTAATGAGAAACAAGCATTTTAAAATAGGTTTGATATGGAAATTAACTCTTATTTCATCCAAATATCCTCAACCTTCTCATATGGACCCTCAATTACAACCTCTGATGGTGGTTCAATAAGGTATAACTTCTTTAGTTCCATAGTGATCTCAATAAGATTAAGTTTATTCTTAACTAAAATTTATTATATATCATCAAGGAGCTTTACATATTCTACCCAATCTTGGTCATTATCCTCCATGGAAGAATATTTATTCACCTTGTCATGTACTTGACCCTTAACTTGGAAAAATGATTCAATCTATTGAAAGAACTTCATCTATATATGCAAATCATATTTGTACTCTTTATCATCTACAACCACTACCTATTCAATATTCTCTTATTGATGTATGAGGTCATCAAGGTTTTGTTCTTAAATATCTAATGCATCTAAGGGTGATTCAAAATTAGGCTGAGTTATTAGGTCATCTTCAAGAACAATAACTTCTACCTTGGTCTCAAGAGAGTTTATAGGATTGCAACCTCTTCAATATTCTCTTCTTGATGTATGAGGTCATAAATCTAGTGTTATTCAACATTTAGAACCTCTTGAGAGATATCAAGTTACACCTCAAATTTCATAACCTGAATTTTATTCTTAAGGGCTGAAAGATATTCCATCTCCTTCTCCTTCTTGGTGATGCCAAGACTAGTCATCCTAAAATCATGTGACATAACCCAATGAGGCTACCAAAGAGGTATGTTTTATTCAAGTAAGCATTCTCAATTATTATCAACCAATTGATCCTCTTTAGGTTCCCATACCATAGGTACATCAAGGTAAAGAGTGATAGGGTGAAGATAAGATGAGTAGTTGGTGGAAATGGAACATAGAACTCAAAATCAGATTGAGAATGAATTATAAGGGATTATTTTGGGAGCTCTTGAGGAAGGGGAGGTAGAACTTAGGATAAAATAGCTTAGTTTTCTTCCTTCCATTTTACAATAAATTCATTTCAATTTGATTGGGTTTTTTCATTCTCTTGAGGAATGTTATATGGGGTGTGTTTAGGCATAGGATCTTCTTTTGGGTCTAAACTTTCCATCACAACTTCATTTATAAATTTCATCATTGACTCTAACTCTTCAATTTGCTTGGCTAGGTTCTCTTGGAAAATTATTTCTTTAATTTCATAGGAATCTTCATGATGATGAGGATTACAATAGGGATCATATGGAATACAAGAGGTCTCTCGAGGAAGGGTAGGAGGGACTTTCATAGGACTAAGATTTTTCTCAATTTCACATTCTTTATCAAGGATTTTCTTCTCTTTCTTTCTCCATGATTCCACTACCATATTCTAGATTAGGATGTTTGGATTAGGATTATCTTATTTAGGTAGTGATGAAACTTGAGGAGTGGATTAAGTGTTTTATAAACTTGGGATCTCCTTAGGCTTGGATTCTCTACCTTATCTCCAACTTGGAATCTCATATCTAGAGGTATTTTCTTGAAGGTGTAATGGGAGAGGGAAATGAGATAATAGATTATACTTATTTTGATAATGAGATGGATTTATTCACATAAATTTTGGCCAAATTAATTTGCTTATCAAGATTTTCTTTAAATGCAAGGCTTGTCTCTTTAACTCTCTTTTCCAACTGATTGGGAAAAGGATGACTTTGTTAAGCTTGATTAGGTTCATGAGTAGTAATCATGTAGGAATGATATAAATTTTTGGGAATTATATATGAAGGTTGATAGACCTAGTGAGGCTACTCCTCATAAACCATTTGTTTATCTTCTCAGGATACAATCAAGCCACTCACATATAACATCTTGCTTGTGAGCCTATACCAATTATCTCTCTCAATAGGATCCCACTCTTTTTTAACCATATCTAATTAATCTCTCTCCTTATGAATAATATGACTAGGAAAATCTTGACCATGTCCCATTAATGTGTCAAGATATAACATATACTTCTCATATCACAAAATATTTTTCTTAAAAATGGAAATGGATTGACTTGACAAGTGAGTAGGTTGACTAAGAGGAGCAAGATATTGAGGAGGCTGGTTATAAGACTAATAAACTTCATGATAAGGTTGATAATGGTCATATTTGAGTTAATAATGATCATATTTGGGTTGGTAAGTAACATGATAAGGATAATAAGGACTGTCATAAGCCTGGTAAACCTCACCAACTTGTATAAAACAATACTCAACACCAAATCCATCCATGAAACTTCATTAAGAATCAAGAACACAAGGAATGATTATCAATAATCTTCAAAATGAATACATAGGATACTTGACTAGATGATATAATCTCAGAGTTTCCATTAATGTTTAGATAGATGCCTCCAAAGGCTGATGTGTTAAAAGCTAACACCAAAAATCTTTCAACTTCTTAGACTAAGAGTCCCACCAGGAATGCCAAAAACTATTTTCACATGGATTTTCACCATTTTAGGAGATGTATTATCTCTCCTCATCTAAGTGGCACAATTAAAACACCTATAGACTATGGGTGAATGTAAAAA
Organism: Torreya grandis; assembly: GCA_037957365.1. Lineage (NCBI taxonomy): Eukaryota > Viridiplantae > Streptophyta > Pinopsida > Cupressales > Taxaceae > Torreya > Torreya grandis. The sequence continues at coordinate 671,272 of JARHVA010003140.1, read as the reverse complement.
TGAGGTGAATCTCTAGATAGGGATATTTCCCTTGATGTACCACTTTGGATCGTTACTACACCTAAACTTTGTTAGAGAAAAGGAAGAGATAAAACTAAAATAAAACTATCCTAATGGAGGTGATACACCAAATTATTTGATGAATACCAAATAGCTACATGTTACACATGATAATAAGGGACTAACCAAACATACACTTCTCCAATCTACATCTCACATCAATATTATATTATGAGGTTATGATTAATGTTTAGGATAGGACTAGAGAATAGGCCTAAAATGGAACTATTTTAATAGACTAACTCGCTGAAACTTTACACATCATAAAAAACTTCACATGCCTTATAAGAAGAAGCTTTCCACATAAAAATAGGTGAGAGAATGAGACAACATGCTAAGGAAATCATAGTTATCACTAAGAAATATCAATCATCCAAGTAAAACACACTATGAATATTAATAAAATAAGTAAAAATAATTATTATTATTGATCTAATGGTATTTAAATGAGTAGGAATTTTCCATACTCAGGTGGAGAATCATTTATAAATGCCAAAATGGCTAGTTCTTATAGAACTTGAGAGATAGAGAAGAAAGGAGAAGTAAAAATCTCATAAGGACACTTGTTAATCTAATAAAATGAGTTAATTATGCATGAGAAAATTAATTTAAATTTACCATGAGAGGTTAGGAAGTATAAGTGTCCATACAAGGTATGAGACTCATGAAAAGTGGCATGAAACTCGTTGTGTTGGCTCATAAAAATGCCTTAATCATCCACACCTACTTAAACATCCAAAAAATAACTAGGTATATTTATAATTATTTTAATGATAGGTAAGGATTTAAAACATGCATTTTCATTCATTGGTTATAGTCTTGGTCATTTGGAATCATCTAGGAATGATGCATCACCATCTGTAGTCTAAGAAAAATCTTCTTCCATATACCTTGCACACTTGGCTTCCAAAAATAATAATTTTTCCATTAAATTTTTTAAAATGGAGTTTATGAAACTTATAAATACCCTACATGGACTTAGAGGCATCAGACACACCTTAAAATCAGCTCACTTAAATTTTTCCACCCTTCTCACTAGTTTGGTCACTATGCTAGTTTTGACTAGCTAAGATTAATCAATTAGTTGAGGCACTTAGGATTTTTTTAAAGGAATAAAATTGACATGATGAGTTATATTAAGTCCCAAGTTTCCCTTCCATGTAATTTTCATCTTGTGGTAGATCCTAGAACCTGTACAACACATAAAATAGTCAAAAATACCCTATTTTGTACTCCATTCGTATAGTTTTGTACAACTCAAAAGGATGGGAATTAACTTGAAATAATTATATATAATTTTAAATCACTTTCATGTTCAAACTAGGTCATTATAATAAATTTCCATCTCCATTTCCTCCATTGATTTAATAACCAAGGTTTGCAAGGGTTTAAGCATGTTTTACCCACTTGAGCATTGTTCATAAAGGTTAGACATTGGAAATTCAAAAAAATACCACTATAGTAGATTTAAATACCTCAATAAACTTCTACAAACTTCTTATATTCATATTTACAACCTTAAGGGAGATGTGAGCACTTCAACTTGGCTTATCAAGCTTGTTCTTCCACTTTGCATAGGTTTGAGTTGCCTTTGGAAAAAAAATGGATTCACCTACAAATTATCTACCTTATAAAATATTTAAAACTATTTTATGATCATAAAAACATGTCATGTACCATTTTAATCCAATCCTAAATCTATAATTAAAGTTGACCCCCCGTTTGGATTCTAAGCCTAACCATGCCTAAATAGGCATTCATATAACTTTGAGGACTAAACCTCTAATATGGGATTACTCCTTCTATGGGATATTTATAATGATTTCCTATATTTTTTTTAACTTACCAAGTCACCATAAAACCTTCCAAGTACTCCTCATCTCTTTTTCTCATTCACCAACTAGGCCTATTGGGAGCTTATTTGGTTGAGCTATGTGCAAGAGAGTTTTAACCATTTTGAGAGGTCAGAAATTGTATGAGTATTTACCAATACCCATTCATTTTCCATAAACCTCACAATATTTTCCTTTAGATCCTCCTAGCCTCTTATAAATTTTCTTACCCATTTTGGCTTTATTTACTTGTTTGTCAAATCTTTGATTTTCATGTTTGGCTGACCTCTGAGATAAACATTTAGGTATATCACTCCTTTAAAAATAAAAATTAAGGTTTTATTATTTTTATTATGTCATAATGAAAAATTTTACCAAATTTATAAGTTAAAATCCCCTCTTTAGGTACCTAACCAACTCAATTTGCCCAAAAAATCCTCCAAAAATGATTGTTTCCTTGATTTTTCACTTCCACCTAAAAATGAATTTTTAAGGCATAAAAACAATGTTATTATGTTAATTTAACATTTTATACATCTTAAATTCATGATAAATAATATTTAAATTCATCAAAAAAATTACTCTTCTCCCTTATATTCCTTATTCTTACCTATTGAGCAACATGAGTCTTCTAGTGTAACTATACATACTATCATTCTTGGGCTAGTATGAAGAGTAGACATTCAATTTGAAAGGAGTATTTAATATTGACAAAAAAATAATAACCTATAATTAATCATTCTCAAGTTATTTCAATCCTTCTTTCTGTTTCTTAGCATACTCATCTCTTACCTTCATCAAGACTACACACTTAATTGTAGGTGCACACAGGGCCTTAAGAAGTTTATGCAAGCTCATTTCACATTGTTCAGAGCTTATAAATACCATCATGGTCCTAATATAGGTGTTCATAATATTTTTTAATCACTCCAAACAATTCATATACATTTTACATGGAACTTGAGCTTACCAACTGAGTTCTTCCTCATGACTATGATACCCTTCCTTTTTTGTTTATTATAAGTGCATATAGCCTGTAATTAAGCATGGTCATGATGTGTAAAGGCATTATTTTAATATTTAATTTTAAAAATCCTATTTTCATACCTTAGTTCACATTTAATTCCATAAAACACCACCTAGACACCAATGCTAGCCTACTATCTACCTACTGAGTTGTAGGTGAACACTTTTCAATGTAGGGACACCTATAGGTGTCCATGAAGCTTGAAAAACTACATATGAGCATAATCGTAATTATTTTAATTATCATTTTCACACCATTAAATCAATATAACCATTATAGTCATAATATTGTGCTTTATTTTTAACCTTGGATGTCAAAATTCATTCAAACCCTATAGATGTTAATGTAGGTTTTTATTGTCTTTGTAGGCAACTTTTAGCCTTCAAAATTCTAATCTCAATCAGTCATATTGGATTTATATTTATAATATTTATTATACATGATAGAGGATAAAAATTATACTTATATATGTTTAAAAATTCATTAAAACCATTTTATATGACCTCCACCAAAATGCCTTGGATCTATGTTTTCACAGTTTAGGGATTTGGTCTTAAAACTCAGTCATCACCTTTGAAGGGTTATTCAAGTCTACCTAGTAGTTTATAACTTTATATGAGCTTAATTTAGTCTCATAAATACACTAATATCTTAAGGAGAGACTCATCACTTGCTTCAATAGCTCAAAAATACTCCTCTTTGTGGTACCACATGTAGGTTGTTATTATAATGGATAGGGAGTAAATGGTCTTATGAGCAGTGTGTATCATTTGTAAGTTTAAATCTAGTTTATAATTTTTAAAAAGTTTAAAATGACTTTTTTCACATTAATACTTAATTTATTAGTTCCATCACTTTCACCAACCTTCTTCATGCAAGTACTCTTAGTTCTCTATGTTATGACTTGTAGGTAAGCATTTTCACATATAGGTACTAAGTGCAAGTGTGTATAATACATTATTTTGACCATTTCCTAAGTTTTATTCCTATTTCAAGGATTTAAAATATCTTATTTACATTATATAGGACATTTCTCAACTCCAAAGCTTTATTTTCAACACTCTTGGTCCTATGAGGGCACCTGTAGATGAACATTTTCATGTATACATGCAATAGTTACAAGTATGAATAGTGTGTATTGAACTTAGACTTCAATGAGTTTTAATCCTATCCCAATACCTCCAAATGGATTTTTAAAACCCTTGAATGACTTCAAAGAGTTGTGTTCCTAGTTTCCACATGGTTTTATTCTTCCAAAAACTTATACACATTCATTATTGGTGGAAAACTATATATGTTACATATGACTACAAACTCATGAAAATTGATTTGAAGAATGAAGTTGAAAGTCAAAGGTAATAAATATATCATTAAATACATGTAAATAAATCTAACACAACCCCCTGATTTCACCATCAAAGCATGAATATTTTTGAGATAGTGAAAACTACCTACAACATACAATTGTACATTCTCTTGCAACCTAAGATACTTGGCCCATCAAAATGATTTGAAATGTTAAACCAAACATGGAGAGTATTATATGATGTATTCAACATAATCTAGAATCAACATAAAATATTGGATTATACAAAAATGACCAAATTAAAGCAAAACCCATAGGGTATAAGAAGAAGTGAGAAAAAAAAACACATTCATCTTGTAAAAGATGTTTCATAAATCATGGTTGACCAATCCTTAAAATATTGTTATGGAAATGGATCTCTCTAAGTGTATTACTACCTCCCAAATTTTTTTGACATGAAACCTCTTCAACTATCCATACTAAGCACAAACATGTTGATCACTTCTACGTGTTTAGAAAGGTAAAGAAGGATTAGAATGGTTTTAGCTCAAAAATGGCACTTTCAGAGCATTTAAAGCATGGAAATGAACTTTAGGAAGATGAATATGCATTCCATGGCATTATCACATGCTTCACCTTCCCCCATGGGTCATACAAGTGCCAACCTCCCTATTTTCATTTGATTTTTTGATCTTCTATTAGATAGCCTACAAGATTTAGATGGGACTGACATTCTTGATAAGGAATCTAACCTATTTTTTTGGTATTAACTTAAGAAACTTGGGCACCTTCAAAATTGTGCCATTTGCATTTATGACCCCTAAAAGCCTTTTAAATGACTCAAAATGACATATTGATTAAAATGACTAAGACCAAGGCTATCAAAGCATCAAATGACATGAAATAACTTATAATACACCCCATGGAATTATATTAAACCCTCTATAAACCTCTAAAGACCATGTTCTTACCTATAAGGGCCGAAATTTGACCTATAGGGTAAAATTTGGTCAACAATAACTTCATCAATAGTAAGTTGGCTAATCTTTTAAACTATTTCATTTAACCATATCAATAATTTTAGGTCATGATTGTAGATGGTGATATAATCAATTATTTTGAAAATTTTCATAGCATTAATCTTTCTATGGGAGAATAATTTATAGATTACCCTATGTTTATTATTCCCATAGGAGGAATTGACATTTTTTTTTAGAGTGTAGTGGCTCACCACTTTCAACACTATTAAGATGAATTTCTAGGAACTATTCATAAGGTTTCATTCAGAAGGCATGACCTTTGAACTATGTGGATTATGGGATAAATCTCCATAATTGGTTAGTTCCCATAAAATGATGAAGATTCTTAGAAAAGGTGAAGAAATATTTTTGGCACATTTATTTTCCAAAGAGGTTCAACAAACCGAGTCTACACATCCTAATTTGTAAAGGGTGTTAGATGAACATTATTTTTTTGATGAAATTCTAAAAGGAATTACTCTAAGTTGTGCATATGATCATGCCATAAAGATCATTCAAATAAGTACATCACCAATATTATACCTTAAAGGTATCCCTATGCACAATATCCCTATGAACAAAAGAGTTAAATTAAAAATATGGTATAGGATATGTTGGATACAAGAAATATCTTAACATAGTCAAAGAGAATATTCCTCCCCAATGGTCACAGTGATGAAGAAGGATGACAATTTGAGGATGTTCCTAGACTATAGATAAATAAATAAGTACACCATCAAAGATAGTTTTCTTATCCATTAATTGATTATTTAATAAATGAATTGCATGGTGTTGTTTATTTTACCAAGTTATACCTTTGCTATGGGTATCATCAAATTCACATTTGTGATGAGGACATACTTAAAATAACTTTTAGGACTCATGAAAGTCATTATGAATTTATGGTCATGCCTTAAGGCCTAAAAATTCCACCATATACATTTTATATTTTGATGAATTCTATTTTTTGGCCATTTTGAGAAAGTTTGTATTAGTGTTTAATGATGATATCCTCATTGACAAAAAAGTTGGAAGACCATTAAAGCATGCTAAATAGGTAATTTTAGTTATAGAACAACATAAAGTTTATTCCAAACCTTAAAAAATGTGTTTTTTGTGTCCAAAATGTGTAGTAATTAGGTCATATTATTTCATGAAGGAGTGAAAATTGATCCTAAAAAATCCAAGAGATGATGGAGTGGCAGGTTCCCAAGACCCCCAAGAACATTCAAGGATTTCTAGAGATAACTAGGTACTATTATAGATTTTTTCAAAAATTATGATAAAATTACATCTCAACTCACATATTTATTTAATAAAGACTCCTAGTGGATTGATTCAGCTACCAAGGCATTTGAACAATTAAAAATTGCTCTATGAATAAGTCTAGTTTTGGCTACTCCTATTTTTTCAAAAAAAATGTTATGGAGTGTGATGCATCAGGATCTAGCATGGAGGATGTACTCATAAAATAAGGTAGACCACTATCATTTGAATTTAACTAGATAAAATTATATGATCAAGCCAATCTATGGAAAATATATGATGGTTATTTTGCATGTAGTGAAACAATGGAAACCTTATCTAATAAGTCATCACTTTAAGGTAAATATTGATCATGATAGACTCAAATAATTTTTGGAAAAATGATATCATCTTATGAACCAAAAAAATGGGTGACTAAAATTTTAGGATATGATTTTTAAATATTATATAAGAAAGGAAAAGAGAATGTGGTGGTAGATGCCCTCTCCTTATGGGATGAAAAAGTTGAGGCATTATTTTATGCCATGACCATGTGACAAGTAGATTGGCTAGAGGAAGCAAGATATGAATGGGTGAATGATGGTGATACCAAGGATTTGATTCAAAATATTCAACAGGGTTTTGTTTAATCTAAAAAATATACATTTAAAAGGAACACATTATGGTATAAATATAAATTATACCTCTATAAGTATTCTTTCCTCAAACATAAAATTTTTCATCAACTTCATGCCTCTCCACTTGGACGTCATTATATAGCTTTGAAAACATATCATATAATAAATTAAGATTTATTTTGGTAAGGATTCAAGGGGGATGTTAATAAATATGCTACTAAATGCATGGTATGTCAACAAAATAAAGGTGAAACCATTAAGACACCAGGTCTTTTGTAGCCTTTATTTATCCCTAGCCAATGAAGGGAGGATGTTTCCATGGATTTAATTATGGGGTTACCATGGTCTAATGGGAATAATGTTATCATGGTAGTTTTATATAAACTCACAAATTATGCTTGTTATTTTTCTTTATCATAGCCATTTATTTTTAGTATAATATCTTCTATTTTCTTAATACAGTTTAGAAATTACATGGTATTCCAAAGATCATTATGAGTGATTCATACTCTATATTTACAAGTAATTTTTAGAATAAATTATTTGCATTTTTTGGAACCTAATTGGCTCATATATTGTCTTATCATCCTCAATCTACTGGAAAAATAGAGGTAGTCAACAATTATCTAGAAAGGTATCTTCATTGTTTTGTTTTTGACAAATAGAATAAATGGGTTCATTGGCTACCATTTTATAAATGGTGATTTAAAATTTATTTTCAAAATTCTTCCAAGATGTCTCCTTTTGTGGAATTGTATGGGTATCAACCCCATACATCACTTCAGATTTGATAGTTCATCATAAGGTTCAATTTGTTGATGAACACCTTCACCATCAATATGAGGCAATAGTTAATTTGTGAGATAATTTAATAATAGTAAAAAATAGAGTGAAGAAACAAGTAACCCAACACCACAGTGAGCAAAATTTTGGAATATGTTACTGGATCTTTGTGTGTTTGTATTCATATAAGTAGATGTCTTTGAAACAACATAAAAAGGATAATAATCTATCACTTAGTATTATGGCCCTTTTTGGATCTTGTAGAAAATTAGTAGTGTGGTTTACAAGCTAGAATTACCTCTATCCACTTGCATACATTTGGTATTCCATCTATCTTTCCTGAAGAAGGTAATTGGACACATAGTTTTCACCTAAACTAGGTTACTTAAATTGGACGAAGAAGTCCAAGTCATTCTAGATCCCAAAGAGATCCTTCACAAACACTAAGAAACTATGGAATAGATCCATTAAAGAGTATTTGATAAAATAAAAGGACTTACATTTTGAATATTCAATATGGGAGGATGAAGCATTCTTTCAACAACATCTTGGTTTTATTCAACATTGATGAAAATGTTTTTTTGCATGGGAGGGGTATGATACACATTTATCTATGATATTGGTATGGTAGGCCTATGGAATAACTATTATCACTTAGATGCACCCTATGAGGAGAGGTTTTACAAGCCTCTAATACAAGTTTAAAAATGGGGACATCTCACTTGTTTTGGGTGAGTAAACTTGTGAGATGAACCTCTAGATTAGGGGCTATCTCCCCTTGATGCATCATTTAAGTTCATGTTCCTACTACTAACAACAAAGGGGAGATGAAGAGGGTTATAACAACTAAAAATAAACCTATTATACTAGAGGTGATGCACCAAAATATTTTTATCTACTCTTATCTTTGACATACACTAGAAACTAATGACAAATATCACATACACTTCATTCAACATCAATCTCCCCTCTCACATCAGTGTTTTAACATGGGGTCTTGTAGATGACATAGGGTAGGAGGAATTATAACAAAATCTAATAAAAATAATAATAACTTACACATGAATTCTCTTCAAACACTTCTTGTTGACCTGCAATAAGGAAAACACAATACACTAGGTAGAAATGGAATCAACATGTGAAGGTAAAGAAAATTACACTTGCATAAGACTCAAACCAAGCATATACACTTAGGAAAATATTTTAATGAGATAATAAACTTGTATTTATTATTTCAAGATAAAATTTTGGTAGGGATTCACCATACCCAGGCAAAGAGATATCAATGATGGCCAAGAAGGCCCAATTTATAAAATTTGGAAGGAAAGAGTGAGAAGATAAGTTGAAAAGTCACAAGGACATGTGTCATCAAGTGAAAATAATTTAAAAATTTATAAAAAATAAGGAATGGGTGAGAAATATATTTTTATGAGTTAAAAATATCATCTTCAATCATCCAAGACCTGTAAATGGTCAAAAAACTCCTTTTCTATGCATAAAAAACTGCCCCTCATAATTGGTCTTCCAAAACTACCCAAAATATACACATCATATGTTTTTATGAATAATATGAGTCTTATGGATTAATAAGAGGCCCTAACATGAATTTTGGAGGATTTTGACCCTTCCTATCATCTTGGCCATGCATGATCACACTTGGCAGTCTCAAAATAGCTCTTTTCCCTTCACCCTTCACACTTGGCATCTAAAATATCTTCAAAATTACAATATAATCAATAAAAGAGGATAAATTACATGTTTAATGAGTTTTCATGGAATAAGTTACAATAAATTGTCCTTAAAATGCCCTCCAAATGAAGATGTGCTACTTTCTCTAAGTCCTCACTAGTTAGCTCATTGGACTGACTGAAAGTGAAAATTTGGTTGGGATAATTATAATTTTTTTAATGAAATAAAATTAATATTTGGATTTATATAAATTTTTAATCTTCCCTCCATATTTTTTTCATCTTCTAACTCCTTTTGTAGCTTGCCTACCACTCAAAATGGTCAAAATAAGCCCTATTTTCCTCTGATCCTTATAGTTCTATAAAAAAATTACATATATGGGATCCTATTGGATTTTTAAAAAAGTTATATTGATAAATTATATTAAAATTCCTCCATATGGTGGCACTTTTATTCTCATTCCCACCTCTAGGTCTCAAATATGGGTTTAGGAGGGTTTTAGAGAGACCATCCCTCTTAACATTTGTTCATAAAGGTGGCACAAAAAAATTGTTTAAAAATTACACCTATGGATTATTTATGACCCAATATAACTTAATTTAACATATATAGGTCCCATGGAAGAGATTATGGAAGTTTCAAGCATTTGAATTTTGTCATTTAATCCATTTTAGGCATTTCGTGAGGGTTTGGGAGCTTCTAAGCAAAGAATTGACCTTATGATTCATTTATTTGAAAAAAATGGAAAATAAACCTATATATTATCCCAATAAACATGTTACCATCATTTTATTATCTCCTTAAGATCAAAAAATGAAAACTTACCCTTGTTTGGCCTTAGGCCTAGACCTTGCCAATAAGCATGCTTGCCATTTGAGACTCAACTTGACACTCCAATGGATTAATTTGACCTATATTGTCTATAAAACATCTGGTATACCCATAAAAACATTTTAAATTCAATTTTAAGACATGTAAAATGACAAAAATGCAAATGACCCCTACTTGGGCTTTTAGATCTAAGGATTCCCACTATGTATGCATGCAAACCTCCTAGGTTGGAAAAACCTATATTATTATAGACCTTATATTAAGGTTTAATAGGATTATTTAGGTACCCTACATATTATACAATAATAATTTTGTCCTTTATAGCCTTATGGTTCAACATTTAATCATTTTCACCAAAATTGGCACCTCCATGCACACCAAAACTACCCCTAGTCTAAGATAAACTAGCAAGTGTTTTCCATATTATATAATAAAATATTTTTATTTTATCATGTTACATATGTCATAATGGTATTTTTTTACAAAAATTTAGCTCTCAAATCCTCTATTTGGTCCTCCAAATCTCCAAGTTTACAAGACAGACTTTTGTGAAAGCATAGTTTGGGGTGGGCAGGGTATAGGATGCACTTGAAAAGAAAATAATGATTTTATATGTATGGTGATATTTTATGGGATATTAATACATTTAATTATTTTTTAAAATCATTATATATTTCGCTTTTCCCTCTAAATATATCTTTTGCTCTTGGGAAATATGAATTAGGCATATAATGCCTAGAAAAGGGGAAAACTTGTTTTATGCTTTGGCTACAGGTGTTTTTAGATTTTTATATGATTTTAAAACATAATTAAATCCTGATATAATTATTAAAATATAATTATGGTCATCATACATCAATTTTTCAAGTTTAAGATCAATCTCTTACCTTAGTTCATCCCTTGAATTCCAAAATATGCCTTTGCTCCTTAAGGACCGAGACAGTCCCCTTAATCCATAATGTAGGTGTGTTTGAGGATTTATTAGAGTATGGAAGGAATATTTGTACCATAAAAAACTTATTTAAACCACTTAAATATCATTTTACTTTCAAATACCTTGTCCCATACTTCTCTAGCCCCATCTCATGTATTGCTTTACTATATTGCATGTATAGATTGAGACTCAATTTTCATTATTTATAAGCTCACATGGATGTATTTAGCCTAAAAATTTGTGTAGTTATATTTACATTAATATCATCATATTTTATTCATATGACTCACCTAAATGATTCATTTGAACTCCAAAGATCACTTTACCCTTGATTGAGAGTAATTCCTCATACTAGGCTGTAGGTGCATGTTTTTTTAGGCTTGTAGGCTTTAATGAGGTTGATTTGGATCATGTTAAACTTTTATAGGAGTTTTTTTAAATTTAATTTATCTATCTAAAATTAACATTTGGATTATATTCTTATTTATTATTCCTTACACCATCCTTTTGTGCTAATCCTTGAAACATTGTCCTTACTGCCTCTCTGCCCTATGTACGGACAGGGGATGGTCCAAAAGGTCAATTCATGAAATCATAACTTATCCAATTAAATTGATTTTTTTATGTGTTTAGGAACATTTAAACATATTTAAAATTCTTATAACCTCCTCATATTATGAAAGCATTGACCCCCCCTTGGAAATCCTATAGACATTACTATTGAAAATCAATGATTTTTAGACATTTTGGGAGGTCTGAAAACCTATGTTGCACTCCTCCTCTCAAGATAAAAATTGGCATGGTTGTATTAGGTTGATATGTATATAATTTAAAATAAAAAAATCATCGTAATATCTTTTTTACATGACATATGTTATCCTAAAAAAGCCTCAGGGCCTCTGTTTGGCCATTTTAGGGACTGTTGACCCAAAAAAGTTAAGTCATCATTTGAAGTGAAAACTTATTCTTGGCATAACATATTAGATTAATGGAATAAAATAAAGGATAATTGGATATTATAGGTGTCAAAAATTATCTCTATCATGAATTTCAAACACTTATACCTCTGTACAATCCTCTTGGAGAAGGTGACTGCTAACATTCTATGGACAAGGCAAGGAGCAAGGAAACTAGGCAATTTTAGCCTTGAAGGAGTTACTAGTTTGATACATCACCATGAAAAATTAATTAAATAACCTTGTATAAATTAATACAATATTATTTAACACCTCATAGATCTCTTTCCATATTGTAAAACTCAAATTTCTTATACATGACTGTCAACTTAGAAAACAAGCACAATTTGAAATCTCCTTCAAGTGGAATTAAAAGAGAAGTTTTGGATGGTTGAATAAACATATTTAACACATTTAAACATCTCATAAAACTCACACATATCATTGGATTCTTGGAAACAAGAAATATATGCAAACATACACCCCCTTGGATACAATTCTATAAAAGGGTGCCTAGATTATTAACGATTGTTCATAAAGGAGGAGGCACAAAAAAAATCATATTATGAAAATGAAGTAAAATTATCTTTAAAATCCAATTATATAATCACTCCTTCTAACTCTACCTATACCTTCTATACCAAGTGCTTGAAGTTGACCTTCCTTTGCATGCCAAGAGGAAAAAGGATAAAAATGAGTCGCAGATGCATTTTTTAATGTAATTTATTCAAGACAAATGTGTAGATGACCTTTGATAAGGTGAAGAATCACACCACCATGTTTTTACAATTGGTACACTTCCCAAGGAATTGTATAAGTGTCATTCTCTCTCTCTTTGGCTAAGAATATTACCTTTTGTCTAAACAACCTATAATTTATTCAGATATGTCAGCTTCCTAAGTCTTATACAGAAACATGGGTGATGACATAAATTTTTTTTAACTTTTACAAATCCCAAAAAACATATACAAAGCATTAAATGCACTTAAAATTACCTCTAAATTCCCTAAAAATTGATAAATATACCTAGGGGACTAATAACCAAAGGTAGCATAACATGAAATGACATTAATTAACTTATAAAACACCTTATAACAACATATTACACCCTTTTAAATGATTAAAAGTGAAGTTTTTCACTAGGGGTGCCCTATTTTGACCTAAAGGTCAAAATTGGTCAACAAATTGATGACTCATAGGGGTAGTATGCCTACTATACTAAATAGACCAGTAGCCTTATTAGTCCTTAGGGATTCTGGAGTCATCTAAGGAATAATGTAAATAAGATACCTTTACCATTAACTCACACATTGATCAACAATACAACCATTGACTACCTCAAACATAAAAAGGAAAGAGACACACAACAAAAACTAAAGCAAACACACATGTGCTACTAATCACTTAGGGAAAAAAATAAAATAGAAAGGAAACAATTATGCACATTTCTCTTGCTCATACTTCCCTTCCTATATCAAAATGGAAGTAACTTAGATATCCTTCCTCACTATATGAGTGAAGATGCCAAGCTTGCTTCTTGTTGGATGTGATAATAGATGACTCTTTCCTTATTTTTGTTCCTTATCCTTGTACATAATACAATGGAGTCATCTCCCTAGGTCTAAAAATAGATAGGGTCATCATGAACCTTGAAGCAAGCCTCATACTATTGTCCTCATAGATCTCCATGATAAATTGGCATACTTAGACATGGGATAGCCTATCGTGAATCAATCTCTCTTTGAAGGATCCCATCATCCTTTTCAATGGTGAAAATGTCTTCAAAAGATTCAAATGGGATTATATCATGACCATGTGGGAGTGTTTCTTGTTTTTTTTATTCTTGGAAGTTAGTGGGTGCAACTTCATGAATGGATGTAGAAATAAGCTCTAGATCACCTTCAAAGGTCCCAAGATCATCATAGATGGATTCATCATGAGCTGGAATTTCTTGGAGGTGATGTTACTTAACATGTGATTTCTCTCCTTCATCTTGATCTTTTTAAACTTGGAGATCATCCCTCTCACGCTCTTCATATTCTTGAAACATTTACAACTATATTTTCCATATGTCTTCCTTTTTAGACATAACCTCTTGCTTGTCATGGCTTGGGGTGAGTTCCAAAAGGCTTGTATGATCCTTGAATTCTTAAAATTCATTTCATATGTCCTAAAACCAATACCATAAGTCTTCCTTAGCTGACTGGTTTGAGTCACGAAAGGGAAAAACAAGAGGGACTTCTCCTTCTTCTATGGGATTCAGAAGGAACTCTTCTACTAACTCTCCCTCAACTTTTCCTTCATCATGACAAGTGGATGTCTCCTCATTATCATGAATCACCTTATCATCCTTTATCCATTTTTATATTTCAATTTAATCCTCCTTCTTGGTGACATTAACCTTAGGAACCTCAAAAATGGGGAGCTTGGCCAATGAAGATTCCTAAGTAGCAAGACAATTCTCCACATTAGGAAGGAAAACTTGATCAGTTGGAGGGGCTGGAAGAATGGATTCAATGATATTTTAAAGATTGGTGTGATGGAGTTGAGTGATCTCAATATTTTATGTTCTACAAAAATTTTCATTTAAACACGACTTATTCTTCTCCCCATGAACTACCATCACATATTTCCATCTAGGGAAGGTGGGTTCAAGAATATCTTCATGAGACTGAGAGGCTGATAAAGGAGTGAAAGATATGTGTAATAAACTTGGAGTTTCTTTAGGTTTGGTATATTTATTGGTAATTGAAGGAGGATCTTTATATATTTTATCAGTTATTGCCATGATAGACTGCCTCAAGGCTTGACTAGCCAATTCCCAATCCCCTTCAAGATGAGCTTCAAAGTTCAATCTCTTCCTTTCATAATCTTCCTCCAACAAGAGAGTCTACTCAACCATGATGTTTTCTTTCTTTGGGATGTTCTCTTGGATGTATTTCCAAGAAGGGAAACTTTGGGAAGTACATGATGGGTTTGGGGTATTAGGAAACATGGTTGGACTAGAATTTTGAAGAGGTAAGGATGACACACTTAAAGGTGATTATGAGGAGTTTTGAGGTGGCCAAGATGGGATTTGTTAATGAAATATAAATTTATCCTCCAGATCAAAGATAAAACCAAAAATATCAAGAATTTCATAGTTTAGGTTGGGCCAATTATCCCCCTCTATGTGTATCCACTCCATGATTTGTTCCAAGCCATTCCTCGCACTCCCAATACAAACACTAGGTATGATTTCACCACAAACATATCTAGTGTCAAGGTCTAGCGTGAATATTTTTTAACCAAGGAGATTCATTTTGAAAATATAAATGAAGGGGTTTATAGGAGAGATAGGTGGTCTAGATGGATTACAAAATTGATAGGTCTGACCATTGGCAGCATATGCTTGATGAGAATCATAATAAGGCTAAACAAGAACTTGCTCATAATCAATAGGAAAAGGCAAAGAATGACATAGGTCCTCAACTTGTGTTAAAACAAGATCAAACTCACCAATCTCCATGAGTAACTTTACAAAAGAGTATGAAACAAGAAAACAACTTCAATTGGTATACTTAGGTTGTCCAACCAATAGATATGTATGTGGAGTCACCATTGATGTTTATTATAATTACCTCTAAAGGTTGATGTCTTGAGGAGAACACCAAAACTCCTCAAATAATAGACTCAATAGCCCCATAGATCATGCCAACAATAGTGATCACTTAGATGCAACCTATGAGAAGAGGTTTTCTAGGCCTCTTATCCAAGTGGCAAAATGGGGGCATCTCACTTGCTATGGATGAAAAAACTTGTGAGATGAACTTCTAGATTAGGGACTAGCTCCCCTTGATGAACAATTTAAGCTCATGTTCCTACTAATAAAAACTTATGAGGGATTAAAAGGGTTATAAAATATTAAAATAAACCTATTATACTAGAGGTGATGCACCAAAAGATTGTGCTCGAATCTTACCTTTGACATACACTAGAAACTAATGACAAATATCACATACACTTCATTCAACATCAATCTCCCCTCTCACATAAATGTTTTAACATGGGGTATTGTAGATGAAATAGGGTAGGAGGAACTAAACAATAGGAATTATAAGACACTCTATTGATAATCCTACTCACACCTACATTCTCTTCAGACACTTCTTGTTGACCTGCAAGAAGGAAAATACAATACACTAGGTACCAATGGAATCAACATGTGAAGGTAAAGGAAATTACACTTGTACAAGAATAAACAAATAATATATTCGTATTTAAATATTTTAATGAGATAAAAAAACTTGTATTTATTTCTTCAAGGTAAAATTTTGGTAGGGCTTTTCCATACCCAAACAAAGAGATACAAACAATGACCAAGAAGGCCCAATTTATAGAATTTAGAAGGAGAGAGATAGAAGATAAGTTGAAAAGTCACAAATACATGTGTCACCAAGTGAAAATAATTTATACATACCTGAAATATAAGTATTTGGTGAGACATATCTTTTAAGGACTTACAAATATAATCTTCAATCATCCAAGACCTGTAAATGGTCAGAAAACTCTTTTTCTATGTATAGAAAATTGCCCCTCATAATTGGTCTTCCAAAACTGCACAAAATATGAACCTGATCCGTTTTGATGATGAATATTAGTATTATGGGTTTATAATAGTACCTCAAATGAATTTTTGAGGCTTCTAACCCTTCCTATCATCTTGGACATGCATGATCACACCTAGCAGTCTTAAAATAACTCTTTTCCATTCACCCTTCACACTTGGCATCTAAAAACTCTTAATAATTGAAATATTATGCATAAAATAGGATAAATTAAATGTTTAATTAGTTTTCATGGTATAATTTACAATAAATTTCCCTTAAAAGGCCCTCCAAATGAAGATTCGCTACTTTCTCTAAGTCCTCACTAGTTGGCTCACTGTACTAGCTAAAAGTTAGAGTCTATTTGGGACACTTAGAATTTTTTTAAAGAGATTAAATGATTTTTTTTAGTTATATATAGTTTAAATATTACCTCTATGTTTTTTTTATCTTCTAACTCCTTTTGTATCTTGCATACCACTCAAAATGGTTAAAGCAAGCCCTATTTTCCTCTAATACATATAGTTACATACAAAAAATCACATATATGTGATAATATTGTGTTTATAAATATATTTTATTCATAACTTAGATTAAAATTCCTCCATTTGTTAGAACTTTTAGGCTCATTCCCAACTCTAGGTCTCAAACAAGGTTTTAAGAGGGTTTTAGAGTGACCATCCCTCTTAACATTTGTTCATAAAGGTGGAACACCAAAATTATTTAAAAAATACACATATGGATTATTTATGATCCCCTAAAACTTCATTTAACATATCCACATCCCATGTAAGATATTATGGATGTTTCAAGCATTTGAAGTTGGCCATTTGAGCCATTTTAGACCTTTTGTGGGGGTTTGGGAGCTTCTAAGCCAAGAATTGACCTTATGATGCATTTATTTGAAAAAAAAATCTCAAAAACCATTATATGAGACCCAAAAAAAATTTACCGTCATTTTATTATCTCCTTAAGATCAAAAAATGAAAACTTACCCTTGTTTGGCCTTAGGCCTAAACCTTGCCAATAGGCCTACTTGCCATTTGAGACTCAACTTGACACTCCAATGTCTCAATTTGAAATAATAAGGATAAAAAAAATATTTTATACCCATGAAAACATTTTCCAATAAATTTTATGGCATTTAAATTCCCAAAAATGTAAATGACCCCTAGTTGGGCTTTTAGGCCTATGGATTCCCACTAGGTATGCATGCAAACCTCCTAGGTTGGAACAACCTGTATGATTCCATACCATATATTAAGGTTTAATAGTATTATTTATTTACCATAAAGATTATAAAATCATAAATTTGTCCTTACTATCCTTATGGTTTAACATTTTATCATTTTTCCCAAAATTGACATCTCTATGCACACCAAAACTACCCCTGGTCTATGATTAAACATCAAGTGTTTTCCATATTTTATCATCAAATATTATTATTTTATAATTTTATATTTCTAATAATTATATTATTTACCCAAATTTATCTCTCAAATCTTCCATTTGGTCCTCCAAATGTTCAAGTTTGTAAGGTAGACTTTTGTGAAAGCATAGCTTGGGGTGGGTAGGGTATAGGATGAACTTGGAAAGAAAAGAATGATTTTCTACTCCTGGTGTTATTTTATGGGATATCCATATTTTAATTATTTTTTACAATCATTATATAGTTCACTTTCCCCTTTAAACACCTCTTATGCTCTTGGGAAACATGAATTAGTCCTATAATGCCTGGAAAAGGTGAAAACATGTTTTATGCTTTGGATGTAGGGGTTTTTTATCTTGTTATATGGTTTTTAAACACAAATAAATCATGATATCATGATTAAAATATAATTATGGTTATCTTACATCAATTTTTCGAGGTTAAGTTCAATCTCTTACCTTTATTCATCCCTTGAATTCCAAAATAGGCCTCTGCCCCTTAAGGACTGAGACAGTCCCCTTAAGCCATGGTTGTAGGTGTGTTTGATGGTTTATTAGAGTATGAAAGGAATATTTATACCATAAAAAACCTATTTAAACTAATTAAAAATGATCTTCCTTTCAAACACCTTGTCTCATGCTTCTCTAGCCCCATCTCATGTATTGCTTCACTATACTGCCTATACAGATTGAGACATAATTTTCATTATTTGTAAGCTCTCATGGATGTATTTAGCCTCAAAATGTGTTTATAAAACATTTTTTTGACCTTGATATCATCATATATTCTTCATATGACTCACCTCCATGCTTCATTTGAGCTCCAAAGATCACTTTACCCTTGACTGAGAGCAATTCCTCATACTAGGCTGTAGGTGCATTTTTTTTAGGCATGTAGGTTTTAATGAGCTTGATTTGGATCATTTTCACCTTATATAATATTTTTTGGAACTTTAATTTATCATTTTATAATTAAAATTTTTATTATATTCTTATTTATCATTCCTTACACCATCATTTTGTGTTAATCCTTGAAACACTGTCCTTACTACCTATTTGCCCTATGTACAGACAAGGGATGGTCCAAAGGTCAATTCATGCAATCATCACTTCTCCATTAAATTAATTCTTGGAATTTTTTAATTATATGTTTAGGAATATTTCACCAACTTAAAATTATTATAACCTCCTCATATTATTTAAGCATTAACCCTCCCTTGGAAATCTTGTAGACATTACTGTTCAAAATCAATGATTTTTAGCCATTTTGGGAGGTCTCAAAACCTATGATCCACTCCTTTCAAGATAAAAATTGGCATTGTTTTATTATTTTGATATGGATAAAATGTTAAATAAAATAATCATTGGAACATATTTTTTCCATGACATATGTTATCCCAAAAAACCCTCAAGACCTATGTTTGGCCATTTTAGGGAATATTGACCCAAAATAGTCAAGTCATCATTTAAAGTGGAAAATTCTTCTTGGAATAGAATATTAGATTCATGGAATGAAATAATTTATCCTTGGATATTTTAGGTTTCAAACATGAGCTCTATCATTCATTTCCAACACTCATACTTCCATATAATCCTCTTGAAAAAGGTGACTACTAGCATTCTATGGACAAGGTAGTGGGCAAGGAAAATAGGTAATTTTAGCCTTGAAGGAGTTTCTAGTTTGATACCTAACCATGAAAAATTGATTAAATAAAATTTTATACATGAATTTAATATGATTTAACACCTCATATATCTCTTCCCACATTGTAAAACTCAAATTTCTCATACATGACTGTTAACTTAGAAAAAAACAAAATTTGAAATCTCCTTTAAATGGCATTGAAATAGAAGTGTTGGATGGTTTAATAACCATGTAAAGGACTTAATTAACATGTGTAAAAACCTAATAAAACTCACACATCTCTGTATATTCTTGGAAATAAGAAACATATGCAAACATACACCCCCCTTGGATGTAATTCTACAAAAGGCTGCCTAGATTGTTAATTATTATTTATAAAGGAGGAGGCACCAAAAAAATACTATTATGAAAATTAATTAAACTTAGATTAATATCCACCTATAAAATCACTCCTAACTTTTCCTGTACTTTCCATACCAAGTGCTTGAATTTGACCTTCCTTTGCATGCCAAGAGGAAAAGGGAGAAAAATGAGTTACAAATGCATTTTTTTATGCAATTTATTCAATACAAATGTGGAGATGACCTGTGGGAAGGTGAAGAGTCACAACACCATGTTTTTACAATTGGCACACTTCTCAACGAATTGTACAAGTGTCATTGTCTCTCTTTGGGTAAGAAATCTACCTTTTGTCTAAACAACCTAAAATTTCTTCAGTTATGTCAGCTTTCTAAGACTTATAACGACACATGGGTGATGACATCAGCTTTTTTAACTTGTAAAAACTTAAAAAAACCTATAAAAAGCATTAAATGCACTTAAAATGACCTCTAAATGTCCCAAAAATGATAAATAGACCTAGGGGACTAATAACCAAAGGTAACACAACATGAAATGACATTAATTGACCTGTGAAACACCTTATAAAAACATATTACACCCTTTTAAATTCTTTAAAATGATGTTTTTTTACTAGGGGTACCCTAGTTTGACCTAAAGGTCAAAATTGTCAACAATAACCTTGGCTAAGTAGAGTATATATAGGAGGTAGTGGTTAGTCTTTTATCATTATATTACGAATTTTTTTATTATTGAATTATTTTTAAGGTTACACCTTCAAAGTGGATATATCATAATATTCAAGTATTATGCTCTTTAGACAATTATTGTTGTGGATCTATTTATTTTTCTCTTAATTATGTAATATATAATTCTATTATTATGAATCATCTAAGTAATTTCATTACATTAAATCTCATCTTGATCTATTTTTATGAAATTTAAATTAGCCCAAACCTATTTTTTTACTATTTCAATGAAATTTAAATTGTAGCCTCTGTACATAAAATGAATCATATAATAATCATTCAGAATAGTCAACCACATCATTTTTCTCATTTTATATAATGCTATTAATTGATCATAATATTACCAAATTAATAATGAAATTATATCTCATTCACATTATACATAGTATTTTATTATCAAAATTTGTGTTCAATAAGATCCATGTGTTTTTATTTATTATGTGGCATCATTTTGACCCATATCCATTCACAATGTTGCTGGGATTATTTAATGGAGTTTTTGGAATATTAAATTAAAAAATGTGTAATCTTAAGGTCATAACATGGCATCAAACATCCACATATGTATTTTTATCATATATTATTCTTCACAACATTCCATAAACACATACATGGTTATTCTATAGGTGTACTACTGTGTTAAGGGGTTGACATGGAGGGATTTCTGGGGTGTACAATTCTTTGGCTACACATGGTGACATTTTATTGGATTGGGTCTCTCGAGTATCTGACTTCTATGACAACTCCTAGTGTATAATTACATATGATGATCTTTAATTTGACTGAGTATCACATCACTATGATAGATTAGACATCTCTCATACTTACAAATGGAGAGCTACTTAACTTTCATAATTAGCTTCTGAGTAGGCTCTACTTGGACTTTAGGACTGAGACTCCAAGACATACTTCTATTCTATATTTTCTTTGAATATATATATATATATATATATATATATATATATATATATTATAAAAGTCATGATGGGACTCATATCTACAAAACCAATATATTGCTAAAGATATTTAAATACAAACAATGGAGATTTATCATAACCAAAACAAAAAATTGGAGAGTGCGATAAAATAGATGCTCGATATTTTTAAATTTGTTGAGGTTTAGACTAGTCTCAATAAAATGGAAAAAAAATATTATTTTTCCTTTCAGGGCCCCCTTTTCTTCTACAAAAGGGACATGTTGGTCATAACAAGACACTATCAATTAATAATCTAATATTTATATTTTTGTAGAATGGGCACATGCAAATTATACACAAATGAAGACTAATGGATTATTAATTAATATCATTCTTATATAATGTCTATAATGTGCTTATTATACATAAATTAATCTAGGATAAGGGAGTCAAATAAATATGTCATGAAATCTAAGGATACACACCTAAGGGAAAAATGGTAAATTGACTAGATACAACTCCCTTAGTAAGAAAATTCATGAATTGATTAAAATTAATGGTAAACATTAAGTGTATCATTAATTAACCATAATTAATTACATGTGAAAATTTAAAATATAAAGTAATCAATTGTGAGTCATAAAAATTGAGAGGCTAAAAAAGATGACTAATTCAAAGACTACAAATAGTAAGAACTTGACACAAGTGGCATCATCTTGAAAATTTAACATGATCATGTCCATGCTCTATATTATGAAGAACTGAAAATAAGTATTTAAAATTTATAAAAAAATATAAATACCAAGTTTAAATAATTGTGAAGGCCAATGCACTAAATGTGGAAACTATAAAGAAAGTTCCATATTCTTATTTCCCATTGACAATACACAATTTAATAATATTATCACTTATAAATCTAATAATCCAATATATTCTTATAGAATTGTGTAGAGTGGGTGCATTCCCATTCTACATGTGAATATGAATATTTTTTGATATGGTAACATGGTTTTATTGGGGGTTCTATTGGGTCCCTCACCTATATAAATACATTAATAACTTAATACATTTGATAAAGAGTATAATGAATGAATTTAATTTCAAGGAGGAAGTTAGAATAAGGTATGAAATATAAGAATTAATAAAAATATTACATTTAAAATTTTCTTTTCTTTCTCAAACATAGTTACATCATATCAATCTAGGAATGTATACATGTGAGAATAGAATTCACCTAGTGTGTCCTTACTTGTGATAATCTAGGCAACCCCTTGGGAAAATATAACATGTATGTTACACTTTTTTATAAGATAATCCATTATCATTTTTTGGCCAAAGATAATGGTTTGGATTGAAGGTAGACTTTGAGGGTGAGTAGCATGCTTAATCATCCAATAATGTTCATCAAGAAAGAAACATGTTTTTTTTACCTCATTTCCTTATAGATCTCATAGCCATTGAAAGGACACCTAATGTGGTTCTATTTTCAATTTAGGTTGAAACATTAGGATTCATAGGAACTTTACTCTTGTCAACATCTAAATCCATGAACTGACAACATCAACTAAATGATTTGTCTAACATAACCTCAATGAATTGAATGTAAGAGAGAATTGATGAGGGTGTGTCATTGCTCACCTTTCCTTTTCAACATTTTGAATCATGGATCAGTGTATAAATCTCTCTATAAGGTAATTTTTATCCACCTTTCATATTTTAATGGTACTTCCTTTACATTTTTACCATGTTGGTAGAATTCCCAAATCACCTTCAATTATTTGGTGATATACATAGTATATTCTTATCCCATCACTTAGATCATAATAAATTAGAGAGTGTTAAATGGTGGTATAATTGGGTAAATATTAATGATCAAGTCATGTCTCAAATTTATTTTTATAAAGGGTGGGCTGTATGTTATTCCAGAGACCATCAACGCTTGATAAATCAAAATTTTAAGGCTAATATCACCATAAAAGTAGCTGTAGATATCTTCAAAATATGGATGAGCATAAGGAGAAGAATGAGGGAGAGATGACATGTTTAAAACCATGAAGTAATAATAACATGTTTTAGATTTTAAAGATATTGATAGTTCTATAATTGATGAAGATGAATAATTTAAAAAATAATGGAGGACTGCTGCCATAACTACCTGATATGATTCACATACTCTAAGCATGGGAGATTAAATACTTCATTTTATCATTTCCATGATCTATAATCATGGGAGAGTTAATAATATATTTTTTCACATTGCTTTCAAACTTATCTAAGTGTGGGAGAGGCTAAATACTCTTTTGTCATTGCTATTAGACCTCCCTGAGAATGTCCGAGAGTCAATAAGTTGATTTATCAAATGATTATTAATATCAATGAGGCTAGAAAATTTTTCTATTGTCTATAATTATTTTCAATATCACTCTTTAATTTTTTTCAAGTGTATGATATAATAGATTGGCTATGATATGAACAACTTGATTAGTCCCCCAAATTAATGATTATGATATCAGTAGCTTGAGAAGATTGATTTTGTAGAGAATATTATAAGTTTTAAGATTATTTGATGTCAATTTTCGATTAGGAGAGGAATATTTCATTGATTTTGAATCAATTTCATCAAAATTAAATATTAATTAGTCATTATTTGAAAAAAATATTGAATTATTTTAAAGAGATAAATTGATATTGATTTTTAACTTTAAATTCCAAAGACATTAAAACTAGAATCCATAAAATATGACATGTAATTCCAATAAATTGGAAATTATAATAAAAAAATTAGAATCGAATATTTTGAATAATTTATACTATAAAAATATAGTAATAATACTTTTGGTTTTCAATATCGACTAGAATATGTCCAAATTTAATGAAATGAAGGTTCAAAGATAAATTATTGTTTGAGTACAACATAGGTTGTGAAAAAGAGGTCTTATTGAATTATTCATAGGTTATCATAAATAATATTTTTTACAAAGACAAAATGGCACATAATGGAGGAAAAAACAATATGAGCGAAAGACCTGTTAGAGATGTTGAAATACATCGAAGCAAGATTAGATGAGACTAGAAGACAAGAATACAAAATTGAGAGAATTAGAATACATGGTATCCAAATTGTTAAATTATATTATGCATGCTATATTAAAAAAAAAATGATGTAAATAGATTTAAAATATGAGGACTAATAAAACAAATTATCTTAAGAGAAAAAAAGGAAGAAAAGTTGCCTCGTGAGCAACATAAAATTGTTTTGAAAATAATAATAGGTAGAATAAATCAAAATAAGTTCTCCTAGTTTAAGGTGTGGTGAAAATATCCACATAAGGGGATGAATAAATATATTTATCTATAAGGAAACCTAAGATTTTTCTTTATTTGTTTTGACATATTTACATTATTATCGCACATAATACAAATTTAGATAAACCTAATAATAATATTTTATATTATTTTATTTGAGATATCTAATTCATCATGAGATATTACAATATGTAGGATGATTATGTCCTTAATACAAGGAGTTAACACTAATCCAATTCCCTTAAATCTCTCAAATTCTCCCTTAAAACTCTCTCACAAGAGATATCTATGTGATATTATTAACAAATAACAAAAAAATCAATATTATTAACTACCCATAACAAACATATAATTTGAAAACTCACAATAAATTCCTAACATTCCACCCCTTAGTGAGAACATGGTAGAAAACATTATGTTCTAGACCTGAAGGATGCTACCTTTTCTTGCTTAAGATCTTGATCTACATGCATTATTGTATAGATCTCCAAAATTATATTTTCACAAGTGGAATTCATGGATGGATACAAAAACTACGTAGGTATGAATAGGGACCCACACTTTTATTCATCCTCCAAACTTGTATACTAATGGATTTACATAATATTAAACCAACAACATTTTTATATGGTTTTACATAGGCTTAAACCAATAAAATTTACATATGTTTTTACATAGGCTAACCATAAACCTTTACAAATTGATTTACATAAGCTAACCAACAACCCTTCCAAATGGTTTTACATCGGATGACAAACAACCCTTATAAGTATAATGATTTTTATAAAAAAAATAATCAATAATCCACTAATTTATTACAGCAAGGGATTGCATTTGGAATTAATCACTTGTTATTTCACACATGAATAGGATGATTTTATATTCTTAATTTATACCACACCATAGAAAAAAAACAAAATACTAAAAAAAATACCACTAGATCATTGTGT
Organism: Torreya grandis; assembly: GCA_037957365.1. Lineage (NCBI taxonomy): Eukaryota > Viridiplantae > Streptophyta > Pinopsida > Cupressales > Taxaceae > Torreya > Torreya grandis. The sequence goes on along the minus strand of JARHVA010003140.1, from coordinate 645,032 downwards.
AAACATGTTGCTAGTGAATTATGAGAGGATGTTATTTGTCTTTCTTCCTCCATTACCTCCATCTTCATATTTTTATTTATTTAAAATATACACTCCTCATCATTAGCATTATTTTTAAGGACATTATCCTCATCATTATCTTTTTATTCATCGACAACCATGGCATTCTCTTGTAATTTCCAACAAAATAGGTTCAAAGCTCTTAGTTTACATTTTAAAATCATATGCCCAAGATGTTTACAATATGAATAAATAATTTGTTTCTTTTAATCTTTGGAATTTGATCCTTAATTGAAATAATATTTATATCTTATTCTAGCATATGTGTTATCATATTTATTTTTACTATACATTACACATTCTTCTAGATAAATGTTCTTATTTTCTTCATCTATTAATTAAAAAATTAGATCTTACAATCTAGGATATATTTTGATCAGTGTGAAAACCATGTTGGAATAACTGACTAACATATTATTTAGTAATGTAAAATTTTCATCATCATCAATCACATATATTTTTATTCCTACTAACTAATTCAAAATGAATAAAAACTTACTTATGTGTTGCACTATGTTGTTTCCTTCCTCAATATTGAGGATATATAAATTCTATTTAAGGGTCACTTCTACACTTCTATTTGATATCCAAGTACCTTGTTCAATGTAGTCTATATTAAATTTTAATTTTTTTGATAGGTCTATGTGATGCATGTAAGCATCAGATAAAACTAGGACAATAATAATTTTTAGTTTGCGATCCTTTTTTCTCCATTTGATAGATTCACCAACATCAGTTGGTTTTGGTATTTTTTCATTGGTAATTTCACACAAATATTTGTTAATTAACAATAATTAGGTTTGAACTAGATAGTTATGGAAATATTTGCCTTCAAATATTTAAATATGACTCCACTTGTCCATTATGAAGCCCCCCTGACATACACACACACAATTTAGATGTCTCGTATAAGTGATAATGAATCAAGTTAAAATCAATGAAATTTTATTTTATTTTTTGTTTATTTTGACACTTTAAAAAAAAATAGACTTAAACACCTAATAATATATAAATAGACATTTAATAATAAAAATAACATCAATTTGACAAATTATTCAAATTACTAGATACCTTAACAAAATAACTTCCTAAAGACACCTATTGACTATGAATTTATTTTTTATGAAATTAAATAATTTAAATTTTATAAAATAAAATAAAAAATTATACCTGACATATAATTAGCAAAATATAAAATTGAATCATTAAAAATAATTATAAAAGGACTTTGATAAAAATTATGTATTAAAGAATGGATATTTAGAAAATAAAAATTGATTGTAGGATGCACAAAGAGTATAAAAATTCAAAGGATAAATATATTGTGGAAACTAAATGAACAAATCATATTTGAATTTTGAAATAGATCATACATTCATTTATAAAGTAATATAATTGAGTTGGAACTAACTATGGATTTCTAAGGTGAAACAATAAAATTATTAATATGCACACATAAACATCATCTTATTTTCCATAAGGATATTAATACCACACCAAAAAAAAATCCATACACCTATCAAAATATAATAATTTCTAGGTGCATCTACCCACCAAAATAGATTCAAACTTAGCTTTTTGGAGAATAAAGACAACAAATATTATTATATGCTTCTTATAAAACTATCATCACACATACCTCAATGCTTCCCTATAAAGATTAAATAAGTTTGAAAAAAATTAATTTTTTTTTTCTACCAGGTTTTCATGCACTAGTTTTTGGTATGGTCCGATGAATTCATAGATATAAATAATAATACTCATGGAAATATAATTTAATATATATCATAGTAGTAAGGATAAAAATCTATAATACATGTCTAATATCTATTTTAAAGAAAAATACTAGTGTCTTGTACTCACATAAGACTCTCATGGTAGATTGATAACCTAGCTTTGATACCAAATGATATATTTTAGATATAATTACACAATCTCAAAATAGAATAAAATTTTACACAAAATCAATAATAATATTATATATTATTTTAATCAAGATATCTTACTCGCCATGAAGGATTAGAATATATAGGATGATGATCATATTAATATAAGGATTCAACACCAATTCAAATCCCTAAAATATCTCAACTTATTCATTAATCCTATCTCATAATAGATATTTAGGTGAATAATTTACAACTCATACACACATTAATATTATTATTATCACCCATAACAAGAATATAATGTGATCACTGACAAAAAAATCTTAATAGTTCTAGTGAACAAAATATTTCAAGTTATGAACAACCCATGAAAAGAAAGATAGACCATTTTAATCCTATAGATAATGATGTATTATTGGAAAAGAATGAATAATAATAAAATCTAGATATAGAGTTTCAAGGAGATAGAAATACATTATCCAAATAGAAATAATGGAAATGTTAAAATCACTATTTTATCTAAAATTTATTTCTATGTAGGTATAAAATAATCAAGATAATATGAGGGAGAAAAAAAAGGTGAGATTATTATTGTTATTGAAAAATAAGATTTTTGCACGTATTAGTCATGGGTAGAGAGAAAAGAGAAGTGAAGGGAAAATTATCCATTGTGAAAATGGGTAGAGGATGAGAAGGAAATAAGACAAGTCCTTAATTTTTTAAATTAAAATAATCTAGAGTCTCTTTGGATAAAAATAGAAGAAAAATGTCACCCAAGTGACATAGATTTGAAGGATACAAGACTTTATTTTGTTGTAACACAATAAACAAGATTCAAAAAAACATGAGTAATTAATATATGAAGTATGAAGTGAAAAATTATGAACTCAAGGAGTAATGTGAAGAGGATTAGCTAATTCATACATCAAAAAATATTTATTCATCTTGGAGTTAGTAGAAATTAAGATTAGGGATAAATAATATAAAAATGATCTATCATAAAAATAGTTGAATACTGATATAAGGAGCAAAAATAATGATATAGGATTTGAGAATACAATGCTTGGTGAAAATAAAAACAATAGTTTGAATATTGAGGAAGAACCTATGGTGACTATTAAATCTCATATTTTTTAACTATTTTTTTATTATAATTAGTATGAAAGTATATAATTGAGAGAAATGAGAAATTTAAAGTGGCCTTTCGTGATGAAAAAAGTGAGTGACTTGAGTTCATAAGTTGGGGATAAGTAGAGAAATATAGAGTTTTTTAAAACTTTAAAATGATGAATCCACAAGAAAGTTAATGGTAGAAAGTGAAGAAATGGAAGACATAAGGAAAGAAGATATATAAATGGGTAAGAGTTGAATTTAGAATACAATAGGAGGTTAGATAGTAAATGAAATAATCCAAAATGGATTTAGGAGGAGGTGTTCATAAAGCATTGGGTAATATCCAATAGAATAACATAAGATGCACTAAATATAATCTTAGTGGAGGAGGTAAGATTAAAGTTGGTTTAATCTAAAGTTAATATAATCTTATTAGAGGTGGATGATCTATTCCAAAATACTGGGTGAAAATAATAAAATCTTTAGGTAAAACAAGATACACTGTGGTGTGATTAATACTAAATAATATGAAAAAGTGAGTAGGGATAAGTAAGATAAAGTATATTTAAAGCCAACATGAAGCTGGAAGTGGAAGAGAAACTCAAAAAATATTTTTTTTTTATCAAAAAAATGTCATGGTTGTTAGCCTTAGTTATGAAAAGAGTTGTTTTATGATTTATTCCACCCATGTGAGAAGGATCTAACATTGTAATTACCATTTTTTTTGTAATGTAAGACCATCCAAATCATACCATAAATATTGCATCACAAAAAACAAAGAGATAATTTTACATTTTACAATGAGTCTCATCGAAGATTTATTAGTGAGGAGATGATTCTTTGGTCACATTATGAGATCTAGTTATAGTTCATAGAGTTTTAGTAGTCTCAATGAGATTACAAAAATGAAATCTTTGGTCATAATTTATTACTCAACTAAATTTTTTTTTTTTTCACATTTATTTTTAATTTAAAACCCTAGGTCAAAATGTCTTAGTGTCATCTTTGATATCTCCTAGGTTTTTATGGAAAATGATAACCACAAATATTCTAAGTTCCTATTTTTTTCACATTTCCATATTATTCACATTTTTTGGAGACAAAATAAACATGTGCATATATTTGTGATTAAATTTTATATACCATGAAGACCATGGAACCCTATGAATACTAAAATCAAATTGGAAATTATGATGGGTCCAAAGCCACAGAGCATTCACTTTTTAGAATTCACACATGGGATAAAATTCAAATTCAACAAGGAGCCATTGAAATTTTTGAATAATACAATAGGTTTAATGGTGTTGATATATTTAAAATTTACTCATGTAATATATGTGTCCATGGCCTTGAATGCCTCCCATAGAGGCAAAAGTGACATCATGAACTTGAGAATGGGAACTCAAGATTATGACACTTTTCACAATCACATGGGGTCAAAATTTATAGGGTGATAATATTATAAATCAAAAATGGTAAATAATAAATGGGTTTAATATTATAAATGATTCTATAATTTTAAAGAGAATTCATGGTGCACAAGGACTAATTTTTAGATGTGTGTTAATTTATATATTGTAAATGTTATTCTAAGGTCTATACGTAAATACTTGGATCACTAAGATAATTTTAGTCCATTATTAAAATACCTAAGGTCATGACACATGGAAAAATTAAATGAATAAGTAGCCACAATTATAAAATTATCATAACATAGTTCTGTAACATTATGGATTTAAAGAGGACATGATGTTATAACTTGAGACAAAATTATAAATTATTATTTTTTGATTGAAAAACACTTATATTAATTTTTTTAAAAACCAATAATGTAAATATAGTCATACAAAAAAATGGTGGAAATTTCACACCCTGAGTACAAAACTGAGATATAAAATCTTTGGGAGAAACCAAAGTCTAAAATATTTGGCCATAGGTGACTGATAACTATAATTAATTTAACTCAAGTGCATGTTAATAAAATAAAAAAAATAACAAAAAAATAAAGGAAAACACTAAGAAATAACTAAAAATATTGTGGTAAGAGGAGGAAGTAGAGTTAAAGGGTCCTAAGGCTTCCCTCCCTAACCATCCTAGGTTGGGGGATCTTGATCCGTAGGGAGGGGGTCCCAACCACTAGCTAGATAGTTAGTGTTAGCATCATTCTACATATACAAATCTTGACAGGAAAGAGAGATGAATAGATCCAAATGTGATAACTTATCTTATATATGGGGCCTCCACCCCCTCACCACCACTATCTCTACCTTTGTCAGATCCTCTATGAGGATATGGCAAACAAGAGCAAGGATTGGATCTCTTCTAAAGTTGAGACCTATGACTATGAGAGTGGTAAAACCTCCCCCCATCATTTAAACCCATAAGAGGAGAGTTATGAGGTAGGGGATTAGGTGTCTCACAGCTAAATACACAAAAATCATTCCCTTGGTCATCTAGGATAACCTGTAGATGAGGAAGCTCGAGGTAGACCTTATTTATTTGACTCTAAATATAGAGGGTAATTTTAGTTATCACAATAACTTTGTTAGTTATAAAAACACTTTTTTCCATAATTTAATTATTAAAACATTCTTGATTTCTATATTTCCAAATCTAAAACAAAATATTCATATAGAAAATATTTTAGAATATATTGTATCTTGTAGGTAATAGGGTGGAGTCCCCTGGGAGATCCATTTTCCAAGTGAGCATTTTAGGCCTGAAGGGTTTGAAAAGGGTATTAATCATCTCCAAGTTGATTGAGAATGTGTGAAAAACCAAAAGAGGTGTTTGATGGTTTATGGGTGTTGATAGGCCAAGTAAGTGGGATTAACAACCCCCATGTGCTTGAGCTGATTTCCCATGCACAAACTTTGGTAAATAATGCACCAAAAGAAGTGTGCATTTTTGGGTTCAATACAAGCCACCCAAATGTTATCATATCTCTTGGCCTAAAATGATGAAGGGATTAGAGAGACTATTAGTTATTAAGATCCTTTACATTAATAAGTTGAGGGGATAATAAATTATAACCCAGCTAAGGAGAATACTGATGAAATGGCATGGTCATATACAAGGACTAGTCCTTTCACCATAGTGTGAGAGAGGAAACTCCAATCTTATCCAAGTACTCCTAAGGTATGTGTTGTAAATTTGGCCTATCAAAGCCAAATACCAACCCCTGTAATTGAAAAAATTTATTGGCCATCATAATGTCCTTAAAATTCAAGTGAAGAGTGAGTTGTTTCAGTGTCATGTCAATGGTGTCAAGTGTCATTCTAAGGTTTTGATAAATATTCAAGATTTTTTTGATCTAAAAGTGCTTTAGTGGAGATATACAAAAGTGGTAACTAATGACTCTTAGGTAAACTTAGTGTGTTCAAGAATAATTATTTATAAGCCTTAAATGGGGGCATCGAATATAAATAAATTTTTCATGGAGAGTTAAATTAGAGGTGATAAGTTACTTTTTTTTATGTTATTCATTAACATATTCTTATGAAATCATGTGTATGAGGTTAAAATTAGAGGTTTTGGATTAAAAATAATTAAATTATACCTTAAAAATCCATTAAATCTTTCACAATACTTTGAAACACCTTTAAATACATGTAACTACCTTAGTCATAGGGCCTTATGCTTTGAAAATTATAGTCTATGCAAGTTAAAGCATGGAAAATATTTTTTATAAGCTCACATGTGATAATTTTAGCCCTCATAAGCATGTAAAAATACATAATACTTGTTATAATCTCCTTCATGACTAATTGTCTCCTATACTTTCCCTAAATTGGTGATTTCAACCTTTAAGTATAAAGATAATGCAAAGGAAAGGGCTATTTTTATGAGTTTCATGCAGGGAGTATGAAATTATATGATCCATTCCATATAGTTGAGTCTTAGAGATCAAATAAGATATGTAATGTGTCTTATAATAATTTTAAGGTAAAATTATTCAAAACATGCCCAAAATAAGTTCCCTCCAGTCATCTAGCTTGTTTACACAGGGTGAAAGCCATTTAGGTTTGTAGGTGGTACGACCATAAGACAGAAAACCAAGGTCTAAAATTTTGGAAAAAGAAATTAGTCTTAGAGGGATTAAAAATATGGATTTTTTTTTCTCAAATTGGTCATCTCTCCTTTATGAACCATCCCTTTGAATTCAAGGCACTCACTATCTCTCCTTCATCCAAACAGACAATTGGTATGCTATGTTTTCTCTTCATTAGGGCATCATGGTAGAAAATTCTAAGATAGTAGAGATTCTCAAGAACACAATTTACCTTTAAATGGTAGCCATAATTTATTTTAAACATATTTTAGGGTAATATGGATCTCATGAAGGCATAACAATGAAAATATGTAGTCCATAAGCATGTAAAAGAGAGTTGTATGGTTTAGGAGAGAGAAAGGGTTTCAAAGTTTTATAAGATTATTGTTTAAGAGGGTATCCATCATGTTCATATGTTTCTCATGTAATATAATCAAATATTCATGCTAATAACATTTCATATGCTCTCAAAATCTCCATTGGAGTGTTAATTTTGCATGCCTTAAGGTTTCTTAGCACTTGTTAAGTTTTTTAACAAAATCTTAGGTTTCATTTATACAGTGTATACCTCTTTCAAAGGTCTCAAAAATGATACATATTGTAGAGGGTATGTATATGCCTAGTTAAGATCCTCAAGAGGGTGCCAACATACACTATTCATGTTCTTATCACCTCCATATTTTTCACATCCATTTCATTGTCTTTTTTTGTCATTTATCACTATAATAAAGCTTCTTTTCATCCTCCATTAATGGTTCCCATCATCATTCAACCATCATATTGATCTCATTCATATCCATCCCCTAAATCCACTACCAAGTAAGATTCAAGAACACTGAGGGGTATCATGGTCACTCAAAGATTATATGCAAACTAGAGAACCCTTCTAATGAGAGGAAAAAAACATCCACCTATAGTGAATGGAATATTATCACAGTCATGAGTCTTCATTAAAATACAAAGGGAGGAGAGGCTTATGCATATATTATTCAAATTTTTGTTCTTTCCTCTCTCATAAAGCTTAAATAGAGTATATGAGAGGCCTATCAACTTTTATTTTAGGAAATTCTCAAGGTTTGATGTAGATATAGTCATTTCCTACAAGCACACAGTCATCCTTCATCTACAACCATCCAATAATGAGATGAGATTAAACCTGCAAGCAGATAGAGGTTCATGGACTACTTTGGGTGAGAGATAAGCTATTTGAGAACTTAAATGAAAAAAAATGTTTCAAGTTGTATGTTGAGGTTTTTTTAAAGACCTAAAACCTTCATATAGTCTGTACAATGCTTACCTATAGTCAGGACTTTTAAGGACAATCATAAGCCAAATAATTATAGAAAGTTATGAAAGAGACCTTCAATAAAATTGAGCTTTAAGAGGGGTTTTGGAAAATATATTAATCATGAAAAGGAACTATTTTAGGTTCATGACATGTATTTTTGACCCTCTTCTAAAATCCTACATGTCCTAATCTATACAAGTATGAGTTCATGCATAGTCAACTATATGTAAGAGGAAAGATTATGCTCAAGAAGGAGGAATGGTGTTATGAAAGACATAGTTTGATAAATACATGGATATAAGATTTATAAAAAAATAATACTATAAATGAGAACCAAACTTAGTTTTGGTCATACTTTCTATAATCACCACCTACATATGGGTAGAAGACTCTTCATGTTTATTGATAGTCAAACTTTGAGATAGTGAGGTCTTGTTATGTTCCTTGGGTTTAATAAATTTTATGCCATGTATGAATAGAATTATAATTATTTCAATGTTGTATCAATACATAATTTATAACAACCAAACTTAGTCATATAGTCAAGATACCCACCTACAATAAGGAGTTATTTGCATACATGCCTGTCTCCAAGCTTATGGAGTTGATAACACAGTGCTATATGATGGAGTTTCATGTTCAAGATAATGTTTAATAATATAAATAATTATTAAATGATACCATAATATAATTAGTATTGTCTAATTAGTTATATATTCAAGTTCAACCTTAAAATTGCATGCCTACAACCATACCAAATGATAATTTCATTGACACAGTCATATACTATCAAGAAAATATGAAAAATAAATTTAAGTCAAGGGGTGAAACTATTAAGTGACTTATTCAAGTAAATTATAAAATTTAAATTATTAAAACCTTTCTCAAAGTCACTAAAACACTACCAACTCATAAATATGAAGGTACATAGACCTGTACAGAAAAGAGTAATGTAAAGGGCCTAAAAATTTTGACTGAGGAGAGTATGACAAAGAAAGAGATAATAAGAAGTTTTTAAGTAAATTTCATGTCTTGAAATCACTAAATATGATGATATATTTTCAAAACATCTCCACTCCTCATAAACACCTCCTAAAACAATCACAATGAGTGTTCTTTAGGAGATAAGGTCTGATATATGTTGCATAAGGTTGAAAGATGAATAGTGAAGGATAATAACATTGTAATAAGGATTAAAATATACTTTAAAAAAAAAAAACACTCTAAGGATACAATACATGGTGAATCAAGAAGGTATACATAGTCATAGGTCTTATGAGATAGGAAAATGCAAGCAACCTACTAGTTAGTTTTGTTAAAAATCACCTATAGGACACTATATGCATGATGAAGCCATGAAAATTGGTGAAAATGATAATAATGAGTTAATAAACCCACATATAATATTTTTTAGGTAAATTTATGATATAAACTACTCATTATTTTTACACAGTCAACCCCTATTTGTTGATAGTCATAAAGTAGGCAAACAGATTTCTTAAAAGTGTCTACAAGTGTAGCAAAGGGTTTATAATTCATTGGAGTGTTTTAAAATCATAAGAGAGTGATTTTAAATCTTTAAAAACATTTTATTAGTGATAAATATTCCAAATTCAGTACAAACCATGCCTTTGAGGGTTAAAATAAGTAGGCAATCTTAAAAACCTACAAGCACATACTCATCCTTTTGGACCATTTTATGAACTTTTTATTCAATTTATGGACATGGACATAGTGAGGAGGATAATTTAAACCTTTTATAATCTATTATAGTATAAAATATGTATAAAACTTGTTTTGTTATACCCCTCAATCTCCTTTCTTGTATACACAATTCTTAGCAACCTCTAGAAGAACATTTTCACCACATAGAGAACTTGATGCACCTTTTGCATGGGATACCTAAAATTTATGGTTGATAATGGGGTAAAAATAATATATTTTCATGTAAATTTATTTTCCATTTTAATTATATACATTATGAACAATCATTAAGAAGCTATGGACCTCTTAAATGCTTGTAAAATCCTCATAACTACTTGATGGAGAAAATAAGCTAAAATATGCATCTAGATGGTATGTTTGAGATATTAAATGAATTTTAGTCTTATAAACTTAATTTGGAACATCCATGACAAGTTATTTGGTACATATAGTACCTTTAATTTATGAACTAGGCCAAATAAGACAATTTTGAGCTTGAAAGTAAGACCATAAAGGGTAATTTCAGATTAAAAGGATTTGAAAAGAAATATGGGGTCTTAAAATTTATAAATAAAACATATAAATCCATCAATAGAGGTATTTTGGTTCACTTACACAAGAATATATGTTTTCAATTCAAGACAAGGAGTTTTTTGCATATAGGGTAAAGAGGAATGGCTTGATCAAGTCCATACCATGACTCTATATCATCATATACAAGTTATTAATGGTTAAGCATATTGTATAAGATCATTTATAGTCATTATAAAGTCAATACATTGAATAAACTATGTATACACCTATGCTTATTCTTGACATCAAAATATAAAGTCATCAAGGAGTATCAATAGCATTAGCAAGTTCATGAGGTCACTTAAAATCACCATAAAAATAATAATTAGGTATTAATAGATATGTATGTTAGTTTTTAATAGTAGGGAAGCATTATAAGTGATCATTTTGGCCCAAGAACACCAGACACTTCTTAGAAGGCTTATTTTCCACTCTAAGATGAAACTTCACATGCTCACCCTAATACACACCTTTTGCATAGGAATATGAGGAATTTGGGGGAGTTATAGGGCCTAATAAACTATGTTTTATGGCATTGGTTTATGAATTCAAGGGCCAAACTTTATGAACAATCATTAAGAATCTAGAGCACTCTAAAATCCTTGCAAAACCCTACTATAGACCTAGTTGTGAAGAATTTAATAAATATGCATCAAAACTCATTAAAAATTCCTAACTAACACCTATATCATCAAGTAAACTTTTAGAGATTCATGTCTATGACCATTAGTTGTATGGATGTTTTATGGACTTGGCATAAAATAGGTTTTTGAAAGAAAAAACATAAAAGGAGAGGTACAATGAAAATTAAATAAATTAAAATAATTTTTTAAGAAAAGCCTAACACCTATTTTTCCTGATAAAATAATTATATGATCATAAATCTACTTAAAAGTGCCCTTGGGAGCTCATAAAAAACAACCAATCCTAAGGAAATGAAGGAAAAATTAACCTAGTCAACTTGTTTGACTAATTTACACGTGTTACTTGGTAAGGAAGACCCATTTCATGATATAATGCATTGGTTCATGTATTTAATTAATAATTTATTCAATTTTTCAAGTTTATATTTAGGTTATAATTTCCACCAAGCACAAGGAGTTAGGCTACTGGTCCCAATTTGGCCTAGTAGACCTATTTAATCAATCAAATAAAGATAATATGTTGTATAAAATTGTATATGAGATATAATGTGGACTTATAATTCCATAATTATTATCTACACCATTAAAAACTTATCCTTTATGTTAAATACATTCTTCATTGATCCTTGTGATGAGTTAACTAGCCTTCAACTACTTCAAACATGTGCATAACTCATCTTGAGTTCTAATTCATGAGTTAACTAAGCTCCACAAGAACTATCTAAACAAATAATAATGTAACATGATATATAAATAGATTGGATAAGACAAATAGGGACCACCACCTTGTTTTCAACACCAAATTTATCATGCAATCAACATGCAAGACACTAGACACAAAGATAAGTCTTAAGGACTATTGTTTGAAAATTATAACTAAAATTTGATTTGAGTTAATGTTTAGTTGACTTCCTCTTCCCTTATCTATGCCATGTTGGATAGATATTATTATATTTGGATATATATTGATCAATTTAATCCATTTTTTAGGATTGCTTAGGTTGGTATAGAGAAACTATATTAAAATTATAACTTCCACTAGAAGTCAATAAAGAAAGTTTGTTGCAAATTAATTCATGGTTGTAGTGTGTAATTTTGATTGTTTATTTGTAGATAATTTTTATATTTATCTCCTTTTTTGGGTCCTTTCCTCACCTAATACTATGATTTCATCCTTTATAGGTCACTTGAAGTATTAAAGAATAGAAATTATGTTGAAGAATGTTAGTATGTAATGCCTTTAATGACCTTCATTCCTCATCTTTCAATTTTTAGACTTTCACTTGAAACACTTATGTTTAGGAATGATCTAACAAATTATTATTGATAAAGTGTTCCATTTTGATTCATATGTGTGCCTAAGTTTCAAAGTTTATAGAGGATAATTCATCATTTAGGTGCATCACCATCATAGAATATATTTCACTTTCAGTAATCTTTCTTACCCTTTTCATCCCAAAATCAAGTAGGTTTAGTAATTGATCTAAAGTTCATATATTTATAGGATTTAGACTCAAAAACTAGAGGTTTGGTCTATATATAGGTATCCCACAACCTTAAACCATAACAATGTTAGTACATGTATGAATCAGATCTAAGTAGTCTACTACAACAAGGTGTTATCTAGGTTGCTAACATTATTAAACTATGTAATTTAGCAATGGATTCTGCATCTTCCTTGTTAAGATGGAATTTGGCCTTTAACATAGTCCAAGGAAGTTAGTCCCTAGAGACCTTATATAATATCTCACCAATTGTGAGAATATATTTCTTAAAAAACCTTAATAATTTTATCTAAAGGACCATGGTAAAAGGGACATTATAGAAGATTATCTAAGGAAACCACCATAATTATTGGGATTTTAGAGAAATATTGATTCTAAAACCCTCCCCCACCAAAATAAGGTGAGGTTTTATCTTTTCCTAGGCCTTCTAAATACTTTTCATGACAAACATACCCCCTACTTTGATAGATACTAGAGATATTATCACATTGTGAAATTTTATGCCCTATTAGGCTTTTCTATTAAGAGGGAAACCTTGAAAAATGTAGTGCCAGAGTAAAATTTTCCAATATTCATCAATTTATAGGCTTTTAATGATCCATTTAGCACCAAGAGTGGTTCATTTAATCTTTATGTAAAATAGCCCCAACCCATTAGCTTCTTTAGGATGGCAACAAATGGCCCAATAGACTTGATGAAAGCCCTAGTGTCCTTCATAATTGGCCCATGATAAATCTCATAACAACTTGTTAATATTTACATAGGAGGAATTTTAAGAAGACAAATAGGAAGATTAGTAAACATGAGTAATAGTAAGCACCTTAGAGAAAATCTAAAACTTTATGGCCAGGGTCAAAGGGTTAGTGATCCATAAAGATATTTGTTTATCCCCTCTTTAAGCCACATAGGACCATAACACTATAGGAGAGGATTTGAAAGAAAAAGTAATGCCTAAATAATTAAACTAAACCCCCATAAGAATCCATTTCCACTTATATCCCTCTAGCTGAGGTGGTTTGGGTGACAAGCATTAATGATAGCACTAGGTTTTATGACATTGAATAAATGGCCCAAAGATAAGAAAAAAATATCTAAATATTCCATGGCATGATTGCTAGATATTTCTTCTTCCTATAGGGTAAGGAAGGAGTCATCATCAAAATTATCATTGATTAATTGGTGGTCTAAATTAGGTAGAAAGATCCTTTTAGCTAGACCCTTAAAAGCAAAAATAGATAAAATATGGATAAAACCTTTATTAGCTAGGGGATAACCCTATCTGATGGACCTATGGATTTTAAAGTGTTGAGACTAAGATTTTTTGATGGTGATGTAGGTTCCAACATCCTAAAAAATGATATTGATAGTATGAAAAAATTTGGGGCCAAATACTAGTGCCTATAGTATAGATATAATAAAGTCCACTCTATATAGTCATAGGCTTTCTCAAAGTTGATTTTGATAAAAAAAAGGCCTTATGGTTGAATAGTATAGTCAATACCATGCCTTACCATATATAAATAACATTATTTATAATATATCTATGTTGAATGAACCTAGTTTTCTCACTTTACATAATTAAGGGAAATATGTCATGTCCCCTTTTTAGTTGACATGTGCAGAGTAGATGATTAGCCTATTATGTGACCCTCGTAGGCTAATGAGATGGATAGAGGGTCTTGATAGAGATGGGTTGGAATTCGTTCGGGCTCTTTCGGACATGAATTAAGGGAGATATTAATATTTGATTGATTTAATCAAATATTAATTATTTGATCTCATTTTAATTAATTATTAATTAATTAATAATTATTAATTAATTATTAATTATTAATGATTAGTCTAATTTGAGGATGCAAATTCTAAATTAAGACTTGGTCTAATTTTAAGACCCTAGTTCTAATTTAAGGAAGTCTAATTTAAGGGAGTCTAATTTTAGCAAGCACACCTTTGGAGGTGTATAAGAATCTCTCATGGGAGAGACTTTGTATTCATGCTTATTATTGATATTGATTCTTGTTAAGAAACTCTTCTGTGAAGACTGAGCCAAGGGTTCCAGGATTCCAATTGCAGTGAAGAACGTCAACTCTTCATTGTGTGTGATTCAGAGGTTGTGAAAGATCAGCCGATCTATTGCCGAATTGAGAGATAACTTCACCCAGAAGTTATCATAGTATTACAGGTATTTGAGAGATAACTTCACTCAGAAGCTATCACAAGGGTTTACAGTTATTTTCTTTATTTTGGGTTTTTGATTCAAGAATTATCTAGATATAGATCTTTTGTGTCCGCCCATAATTCTACAGATCAGGATCAGGCATACAGGGTGTGTTATATCAGCGGCCGTACGAATTTCGTACAGCTCAGTGAAAATCCGTACGCATCTACAGGAAGTTCAGGTACCGACATCGGTGAACAGGGACTTACAGAGACCGACATCGGTCGACTCATCACCAACGTCGGCAAGGGGACCACTACAGGTCGACCGACGACGGCAGTATAATCGACGTCGGCGACTGTGTTTTTTACACAGCAGGCCGAGACGTGCCAGATTCAACCCAGTTTGCGGAATATTCAGGCTCTAAGGCCGAACTTTTGATATTCTTTGTATACCTGACAGAGGGTCACTAATTGTAAGCTTATGAGCAAATAAATAAGAAATTATACTGTGGTTTATTCATCTATTTGAAGATATTTTGCAGAAATTCAGATAAGCAATTTGGAGCTTTGTTTTGATATTCGAAGGGATATTACAGTGGTATCAGAGCTTTGGTCTTTGGTATCATAGTTTTGTGTCTTTCATATATCTCTATTGGTAGGGGATATTACAGTGGTATCAGAGCTAAATCCTGCCATCCTAAGGGTTTAGAAATTTTATGCAGCCACAAGAGTTGCGACCATACGGGTATTACACACGCAGTAAAGCTTTGCTTGAAGGTACTCAAGTTCTAGAACAACCGCCGGAAGACATGGGTGATGATATTGGCAGGGCCCGTATTCCTCACCATCCAAGAGATCAAGATGATCCAGAGGTTTTACTTACTCTTAGAGAACTACGAGAAGGGCAAAGGCAGAATAACCAGGTATTACAGCAATTGGTAGCAGCACTGCCAAGATTGGGTTCTCCAAGGAGACATTCCCCACACCGTGAAGATGTCAGAAGTGTTGCAGGATCACAGCGAGGCCATGGGACTATTTCTCGTACAGCAAATAGGCCTACTAGGCCTATCTTTGTGAGACAGGAAGCAGAGGAGGTGATAGCAGGTGAGGAGCATGAGGAGACATTTACGGACACACTTAGGGCAGCAACTGAAGAGTGGGAGTCATTACCACCTATGGTCAGGGAGATGATTACGTTTGACCGATTCCTCACACAAAGGAAAGAACATTACCGAGGTCGACAGAATGGGAGACCAAGACCCCAGAACAATGATTTGAAGCATGCTACGAGCAGGCTCACACTAGCGACGTTCGACGGTAGTGGTAAGGTGACAGCACAGGCCTGGGTGAGTAAGCTGGATACATTTCTCACATTGTGACCAATGGGTGAGGAAGATGCTATCAGATATGCAACACTACATCTTGAGGGAGTAGCACACGATTGGTGGCACCACGGGATGGTGACACTCCATCATGATTGGATCACTTCTTATCAGGAGTTTGTGGACAGGCTGGTGGAGCATTTTGACAGGAGGGATCCAGAGTCCTATTTCTGAGAGTTGGCACAGTTACGTCAAAGTGGGAGTCTAGAGGCATACATTGGTGACTTCCAGAAGTTATCAGTCATGGTCCCTGACATTTCAGAGAGGCGACTAGTAGTACTCTTCATGGAGGGCTTGACAGAACCATTGAGAGGTTGGATCAAAGGCTTTGATCCTCCTTCATTACAGGAAGCTATGAAGAAGGCGCGCAGTATGGAGATGGCAGCCCCATCAAGTAGATCTAACTCCAGAGGTACTTCTTCGTCTAGAGACCATAAGCACTCCAATGGGGATACAGAGAGACCGGATTTTAACATAGATAAATCTGGGGTTAAAAATGATTCAAAGGCTAATCCAGCAGCACCACCTTTGGATCGTGAGGCACTTAATGATTTACGCAGGAAGAAGCTTTGCTTCTACTGCAAAGGTCCATATGATATCCATCACGATTGTCCTTTGAGGCCTAAGGGCAAGACGAATCGTATGATGTGGGTATATTATGAGGAGTCGGAATCGGAAGATTTTGAACAGCATGATAGTTCTGAGGAGGCAGAGGCTTTAGAGCCTAAGGCAGAGGTAGATTTAGAGCTCCATATACAGGAGGCACGCCTATCCAGCATTCAGTCGGATGAGTCATTTAGACTCCGTGGAGTTTTGGCAGGGCAGAAGGTTACCACCCTTCTTGATACAGGAGCCACACATAATTTCATAGATGCTACATTTGTGGAGAAGCGTGGACTCACTACCAAAGATTTTGAGGGCATTAGAGTTAAGGTAGCTGATGGTCACACTCTAAGGTGTGAGCGCATGATTAGAGACCTCCCATTGCGCTTGAACAACTATGAGTTCAAGGATAATTATTATGTAGTGAACATGGGGGACATAGAATTAGTTTTGGGTATGAAGTGGCTTCATTCATTTGAGGAAGTTACTCTTCATCTCAAAGATATGGAGGTTCATTTTCAGGTAGATGGGAAAACACATATTCTTAAGGCAATACGGGGCAGCAGCTTCAAACATATGTTTTTTCATCGGATGGAAATCCCTGTACAACATGACATGAAAGAGTGCGATGATAAGTGCACATTGTCACCAACACAGGAGAGATATGAGGATGAGCTTTGTCTTGAGGTGAGTTCAGTTCAAGGGTTAGCACATGTGGTAGAGTTTCAACTTTCTTTTACAGGTGGATCACATGTTGATGACGATATACGTACAGGAGACAGAGGTGATGTGACGCCATTGGATGAGAGTGGTGATGGACAGGGCTTGGAGTTTGTGTTGGTTGATAGCACTGTAGATCGAGATTTCATTTGGGATCCAGGTATTCAGCGATTGCTTGAGGGCAAGCAATTTCAGGAGGGGCGGATTGTCATGTCCCCTTTTTAGTTGACATGTGCAGAGTAGATGATTAGCCTATTATGTGACCCTCGTAGGCTAATGAGATGGATAGAGGGTCTTGATAGAGATGGGTTGGAATTCGTTCGGGCTCTTTCGGACATGAATTAAGGGAGATATTAATATTTGATTGATTTAATCAAATATTAATTATTTGATCTCATTTTAATTAATTATTAATTAATTAATAATTATTAATTAATTATTAATTATTAATGATTAGTCTAATTTGAGGATGCAAATTCTAAATTAAGACTTGGTCTAATTTTAAGACCCTAGTTCTAATTTAAGGAAGTCTAATTTAAGGGAGTCTAATTTTAGCAAGCACACCTTTGGAGGTGTATAAGAATCTCTCATGGGAGAGACTTTGTATTCATGCTTATTATTGATATTGATTCTTGTTAAGAAACTCTTCTGTGAAGACTGAGCCAAGGGTTCCAGGATTCCAATTGCAGTGAAGAACGTCAACTCTTCATTGTGTGCGATTCAGAGGTTGTGAAAGATCAGCCGATCTATTGCCGAATTGAGAGATAACTTCACCCAGAAGTTATCATAGTATTACAGGTATTTGAGAGATAACTTCACTCAGAAGCTATCACAAGGGTTTACAGTTATTTTCTTTATTTTGGGTTTTTGATTCAAGAATTATCCAGATATAGATCTTTTGTGTCTGCCCATAATTCTACAGATCAGGATCAGGCATACAAGGTGTGTTATATCAGCGGCCGTATGAATTCCGTACAGCTCCGTGAAAATCCGTACGCATCTACAGGAAGTTCAGGTACCGACATCGGCGAACAGGGACTTACAGAGACCGACATCGGTCGACTCATCACCGACGTCGGCAAGGGGACCACTACAGGTCGACCGACGACGGCAGTATAACCGACGTCGGCGACTGTGTTTTTTACACAGCAGGCCGAGACGTGCCAGATTCAACCCAGTTTGCGGAATATTCAGGCTCTAAGGCCGAACTTTTGATATTCTTTGTATACCTGATAGAGGGTCACTAATTGTAAGCTTATGAGCAAATAAATAAGAAATTATACTGTGATTTATTCATCTATTTGAAGATATTTTGCAGAAATTCAGATAAGCAATTTGGAGCTTTGTTTTGATATTCGAAGGGATATTACAGTGGTATCAGAGCTTTGGTCTTTGGTATCATAGTTTTGTGTCTTTCATATATCTCTATTGGTAGGGGATATTACAAAATAAGTGGTTAATTATGAGATCTAAAGCTTTGGCTATGATTTTGTAAGACACATTTAAAAAATTGATGGATATCTAGTTGATAATTACCCCAGGACCCATGTCTTGAGAATGAACTTGATGTTTCCTTAATTGATGAGGTGGCTTAAGGAATTGGTCATGACCACTTCATAATAAACTCTATGGAGTCATGTACAATAGTGTCCCATAAGATTTGATAAAATTCACATGGAAATCCATCAATGCATGGGGATTTACCATAATCCATATATATAATAGGTTCCTTAAGATCATTAACATTGAGATATCTATCATAGGCAACTTGTAAACAATAGAAATCTACACACAATGGTTCTGAATGTCATAATTCCCCTATACCATCTTAGGACCCCCTTAGGCCCAACCTTGACCTTTTTTATCCCTAACTAAACCTAACCCACATAACCTAAGTCAGTTGACCTACTAGCTAAAACCCACCTTATAGCCAACCCTACTTTTGACCCCTAACCATCGATAATTAGGGTGACCATTTATGATCACCTTAATCATCAATGATTAGGTTCTACCATCCAAACCAACTGAACTCACCCTTAAATTTTCCTTTATTTTTTATAATTAGCTCATCTAAATCCATGTGTAATCCATTGCATGTGTGAGTTATAATTATAAATCCTAGTTAACATCTTATTATACCTCTCTTTCTTTGCCTATAAGAAGAGAGGAATAGGAGGTGAAAAGGACCCATCATCAACTATCAATATATTTACATTTAAATCTTCCTTTGTGGGTGTTCTTCTAGCAATCTAGTGATCTAGCCATCACATCAGAGACCTAACTTGCCACTACCCCTTAGTCGATAGCCAAGTACTGTTACACTATCAAAATCACACTATATTCTATCAATGAGTCAACCACCTCAACCATTCATCTGACTAACCTTCATCAAGCTAAGTATTTGTTTTCCATTATTGAATTACTTTGTTTATATTTCAAAATTAGCCTAGCACAAACCAATTTCCTAAAATTACCTTTTGTGATCCCATTAATCTATATTTTATCACCCTTCACCCAACATATAATAACCATCAATAGTTAACTTTACCACTGACAATCTATCCAACTACTGATGATTACCTCAACCACTGATGGTTACCTCAACCACGATGATCAGCTCAATTATTGATGGTCACATCAACCACCAATGGTCATTATGGAAAAAAATAACTATAAGCTATTTTCACCTATTTACCCTCAACCAAATCCAATTTTATTTTTATCTACCTACTCACAAACCCCCAACCTATTTTCTAAAGCACACTTAACCTATTTATCACTAGTATTGAATTGCTTATTGTTATATTAGTCATTTTAGCCTATCCCTTTATTAAGCATTTCTTGTGTTCAATTTCATTAGATTTTTATTATTGATGCAAGGATTATTTTTCTTTTCTTTTATAAAATTAATTGTTTAAAACATGTGGATTTATATCCCCTGAAGAAGTTCTTGCTTCTAGGATCTAACTATTGCTGGGCAATCCACCCAACTATCTATCTAACCAACCATTTGCTTAAGTGTTGTCTTATTTTTAGGTCATCTTCCCAAGCCAAAGAGAAGTTATTTGAAATCATATAATTTAATGAGAGAAAAACCAAACATGTTTTTCAACCATACCCATATCTATTTTCTTCTTCTTCCTTTCTCAAAATATAAGCTAAAATTCACTAAAACATTCTAGCATTCCTGATGGGACCTTGAGTCTTTACTCAAGTTTTTTTTGGCATATATATGATCTTATCCCTATTATATACTCATAAATGACATCAAAGTTTATTTTGGGATTAAAATTGAATACATATATTATTTTCTTTCAAGTTTAACTCGCATAGTTTAAATTAAAGAAAAGTAATTCAATCATAGGATCACTTTTGTTGCACACACTAAACCAGACCACCTACATCAATGAAACATAAAAAAAACTTGACACAAGTCCTAAAAAGTATTTCATCACCTAGAATTCACCTTACCCTTTCTAAATAATCCTACTTGGAATTCATTACCAAGGGGAGAACTAACTCAGTTCTTTAGTTGTGTATAAACTCTGTAAATTAGTATATATTGGTTAAGCACCCAATACCGTTATTGTTGTAGTGTGTCAAGTGAGGGGGTAGGCCCCAATACCAAGACACTTATTTAGTCCAATACATATTATTTTAAGATCCTAAACACAACCTAAAACCTTCCATGGATTTATTTTTTAGTACCTTTTTGTACCAGCCCAAGTGGAGTCACACCATTTATTAAAAACTTAAGGCATAAGCCAAAAGAGAGACTAAAAAGAAATTTAGGACTTAACACACTTTTTAGTGTTTGTTTGATTTCATTTCTTATTTATTGTCTTCTCTCTATTTTAGTGGTGATATTATTTGTGTATTCTCTCTCCCTTATCTTATATGGTTCTAACTTGTTAGTGGCAAAAAACCTAATAGAATAAAACCCATCACTAAGTTGACCAACCTCTTCTACCTCCTCACCCATGGAGTACATTTATGAACCAAAAAGCTCTCCTCATCCTTCGAGAAGTCATTATTTCCCTTGAGAAGTTCCCTAAGGAGATATGGACTTTTCCATCTTCTTAGATAACAATCATATGGCCCTTCAACATTATCCTAACACCATGCCTCACTATACCCCTAATTTGATTCCATGTATGGACTCACCTTATGGCATGCCTTACCACCTTATGATAAACACTTTCATTTCCATAGTCACCACCCAACCATTAACTACCCAAGCTTCTTCATCTACCAATAATCCATTTGATACAGATGTGGAAAACCAACTTGCCTAACCTACAAACACACTTGTACCTTCTACCCCTACCAAAAACTCCTCTAGCTTTAGAGAAACCCAACCACTAGCCACATATACTCCCCTCACCATGGGAGTACCTACCACTAGAATTTCCAACCTTCCTTAGGATACTCCCAATCCATTAACCACTACCCCACTTCAAAATCTTATGGTGTCTATGGCTTCTCCCTTACCACCAATAAATATAAAGGTCACTACACTTCCTTTGATCACCAACTTAGCCACCACTTCTACCCAAAAGGTGCCCATTTCACCAAACTTAGGTTACATCCCTAACCTAAAAGGGTATGTACCTCTACCTACTACCTAACCACCTATAACCACATACCCCTACATAATATCCACACAACCACAAGTGTCCACATACCAATATGTGGTAGATTCTCAACCCCATACCAATTATCAATATGTCACCCAACCACAATAATAGTATACACCTTATAACCTTTCAAGTGTGATATCCCAAATAGATCTTGAGAAAATGCTCATGGATAAAATGACCACCCTATAGTAATCCATATCTAGTGCTCACAACATCTTATCATATGACCATATTTGTAATGAGCCCATTCACCCATCTTTCCCTATCAGACCATATCTAAATTAGTGGGAACTTCTCAAGTTATCTAAATTTTAGAGTAAGGAGGATCCCCAATATCACCTTAGGGAATTTAGGCATGCAGATTAATTGATTGCCTATAATGATACCCTCATTATTTGTACCTTCCCTATGTTCCATCTAATCTAACATTATACTAGTATAGTGTCATAACCAAACACTCTTTATTCTCCTTCACCCAACTGACCTAAACTTTCTTGGATCAATTTTTGATAAATATCTCCAAGAAGGTTTCCATCACTGACCTTTATTCTATCCAACAATTTGATGATTAATCTATTGCTAATTTTGTAGCTTGTTGGAGGAGCCTAATCAATTAGCTTTCCTTCTCCTTACCTCAACCCAAACTAATAGAATTTTTTTCTCAAGCATGTGCCAAGCACATCTATTATACATTTTATTTTAAAAGTGTTATAACCTTTAAAAAATATTTTACCATGGTGTGTAATCTAAAAAATAGAGCCATCAATGAAGGAAAGTAAAAATTGAAAAACAAAAACTCTACCTATAAAACCAATGAGGCCTCTTCATCTAAACTAAGCAACCAAGATAATACCAATGCCAAGAGTAAGGGAATTGTGAATGTGTTTGTCCTTAAAACTAATCCTCTACCATATTTCAATCACACAAACCCCTCTAACTCCTCAAAAAAAAAATATAAACAACCAAAACCAAAACAATCAGAAGAAATTTACTCCACTTGGGGAATCTTATGCTTCAATTTTGTAGAAGTTATTTAAATATAATATCATATAACTTCATCCTATCAAACCTCCTTAATAATTTTATTCCTCTCATCCTATACTTGGTAGGTACAATTAGAATGATCTATGTTATTTCCATCGAGTAGTTAGGCATTATGTTAGTAGGTGTAATATGTTTAAAAGCATTGCCCAATCCCTCATTAACAAAGGGAATCTTGTGTTGGACAACCCCAATACACCTCAAAACCAATAACTAGACATTTTTAGGAAACATTTTACCAACCATGCACCTCCCAAAAATGAGAGTAACAAATATAAGTGTTATCATGATACCCATACCGTCTATATGGTTCATAACATGTTCATTGCTAAAGAACAGTAACAAATATAAGTGTTATCATGATACCCATACCGTCTATATGGTTCATAACATGTTCATTGCTAAAGAACCTACCACCTAATCTACTTGTTCCTCACCCTCTCCACTTATTGAGGTATTTGAGTCACCTTCTCCTATTTTGGATACCTAAGCCAATGAATTAACATTTTTCCCTCTACTTATTTAATTATTAGATTCATCAACCCCACCTTTAACTGACATACTAGAACAAGCAACCATTTCACATTCTCCCTCAACTACCGAGCAATTTACTTCCCCTTTGGAGATCATTCCTAAAGAGGGATCCATAATGTATACATATCCCATAGAAGAGTCATCCATCCAAACCCTATATCTTTTTATTGAGTAAAAATATGAGTTCACCATTCCCCTTTCTCAACCTGTGGGTTTATCTTTTGATTCCACTATTCGGGGAACAAGACCGGTCTACAAACCATTCTCTAGATTAGTTCAGAGATTAGAATTTGTCTCCAACCTTGAGATGGATTGATCCACCTTTTGGTATCATTTTGGGATCCTTTATATCACTTAACATGGACCTCCAACCCTAACTTTAATGGACCAACCCACCACTTCTACCCCTTACCTTATCAACCAAACCAATAAAAACCTCTACCAACCCAATGATTTTATAACCATAAAAAAAAACCAAATAACCCTCTCTAACCAAAAAAGCCAAACCAACCAAAAAGCTTAGTATCTTCACTATGTATAGCCTTAATCACCCCTCCTTGAGACTAGAGCTAACCTTAACAAACCCAATAAACAAACACCTAGCCAAATCAACCAAGGTGATGAAGCCACCAAAAGGCTAGAAGACTAAACTTATAACTCCCTCAAAATTTCACTCTAATTTGGGACCTCATCCTTCCACTTTAATTAGGAATATAACTATCTCAACCAAAACCCAACTATCACTATTGGTTACACTAGTGAACTTGCTTGCTAACACACCTATCTTCACCGAACCATCAATAACCAAACTACCTACCTTGAAACCTCCTACCTCTAATTTATCAACTTCCACCTTACCAAAACTAAAACCATCAACTAAGAACACCATGTTACCAAAACCGTATACCACCAAGCTTTCTTTCAAGAATATTTACATCCCACTAACCAAAACCAAAACCTCTAAACCCTCTCCACCTTTAGTTGAATCCTACTTTATTATTTTTCAAAGGTAATTATAATTTTATTGCTTGACCTTATCCCCTATTATTGGAAATATTATCATTGATGTCAAATTTCTAGCATTGGTAATGAAGGCCCCATAGAATTTATTGTCTAAAGGTGTTTTTAATGTTCATATTTTGGCTAAAATGGGTTTATATTTATTTAATATTAATGAATAGATTTTTGGTTGCATAAAATTCAAAAGAGGGCCCATGAATAATTCAATGAGTCATGAGGTAAATAAACAAGAGAAATGGGACACATTTTCCCATGAAGATTCATATTGAGGAATTCTAGGAGTCACCAAGTGAAGACAAAAGAGGAAGGGTGCAATTTATCATGAAGGGACACATTGATGAATTTGAAAGGTCACCAAGATAAAGACAAAAGGGGAAAGGATGCATTTTCTCATGAAGGGTCACCATGTGACCTTTTAAATGCAAAGAGTAAAAGGGTCATACATTTTTGGCACCATTTTCCATGAGGATTGAAGGGTCACAAAGGGTGAATACCAATGGTCATTTGGATAGCTATAAATAAAGGATTAAGAAGCAATTTGTAATATGCAAGAGAGTTCATGGTTTGTAATTATTTTATATAATAAAAGAGGAGAGAATATAAAGAGAGATTATAGAGTTATATAACTTTTTAAGAAAGAAACATTGAGATATAGTTGTGTTTTATACATAAGAGGGGTTGGTGCTCTTATGGTTTGGTGCTCACAAATATTTTCAAGGGTTTAGTGCTCTTATGGGTTGGTTCTCACAAATAGTTGTGTTGGTTCTTGACAAAGGGGTTGGTGCTCTTGCATGTTAGTGCATAATTTTTTTTAAATTTTATTTGGTGTTAATTCATATACTTTAGATTGTTATCCATGGTTTTTCCCACATTAGGTTTCCATCTCTCTCTCTCTCTCTCTCTCTCTCTCTCTCTCTCTCTCTCTCTCTCTCTCTCTCTCTCTCTCTCTCTCTCTCTCTCTCTCTCTCTCTCTCTCTCTCTCTCTCTCTCTCTCTCTCTCTCTCGTGAGTGGCATATTATTATTTCAGTTTATTGCATATCTTGAATGAATGGTTCAGTAAAATTTTGCATAAGTGAAATTTTATAATATATATGATATAAAAATTCACCCCCCAATATATCTTGTATTTAACACCTATTAGGTCATTTTACCCTCTTATTCCAAAACCCATCAAGTATAATTACCACTAAGTGTGCTCATATCATAGGAAACTAGGGCATGAAATGGAGAATTGCAAAGCTCTTCAAACCATATTCCATTGGCTCAATTATGAGGATGATTTATTAAAATATGAACCTCCAATGAATTCACTATAAATCCAATAGCCAAAAACCACTACCTAATGCCTACCTACTCCCCCACTCTTAACCTAGAGTGATAAGGAACCAGACTAATCTCTTGCCCTAAGTATTCCATCTATCCATACTATTTATGTGGTCACATGATCAAACACTCAATATAAATATAATTGGAAGGTTAAGGTGTCCATCCCATGGATATACCCATTTTACACCTCCCAACCAAGTCAAAATCAAGCACCTTCACCTTCAATGAAACCCAAGGTATCTATCTTCGGTACCTCCTAAGCCAACCCCTCTGAATCAATCAGAAGAGTGGTTCTCAAACAAATTCACCAAACCTCAACAAATATGAGCCTATATGATTTGATTTCTACTTCACCCCATCATTTCCAAGTAATGATAGAGGCACTGCAATTAGTAGAGGTCCAACTTGAAGACCCTTATCCTCTCACAGCCTTTATTGGTGCTCTCTAAATTTCCAAGCTTGTCACTTTCAAGGATTCAATAAATACCTTATATCCATCTACATGATATATATACCCCTCTTTTCATTATTTCCTATATCATCCAAACCTACATCAAATAAGTCATGATTGATGGGGGAAATAGTATTAATATCATCTCCTCTTATTCCTATGATCAACTCAACCTACTTAACAATTCCCTATCCAAAACCTCAACCATCCTTTAATTATTCAATGAAACCATGGCCACTAATTTGGGAAATGTTGTCCTTCATATCCATTTAGGGTCTCTCACACTCCCCAAACTCTTCTATTTAGTGGAAGTTGAATTCCAATAATGTTTTGTTAGGATGACCTTGGATTTGCTCTATGGGTTGTGTCCCCTCTACCCTCTATCCTTGCATAAAATTTAAGCATGAAGGTCAGGTTATCACTATACAAATTGACCCAAGCCCCTTTTCATCATGAAACATGACTTATGGACCTAATGACATCCTCCTAACTCCATCTAGTACACCCTCATCAGCCAAAGACAAGCCCTCAACCATGAAGGATGAACCAATATCTTCTTTCATTGACACATCATCTACTACTTCATACATACATTTAGAAAAAATCCACACCATAAATTACTTAGAATCCACATTCCAATGCCTTTCACTAGGGGAATATCACCTCCTCACCCTTGACACTTTCTCCACTCCATAAGAGTATGGTAAACTTAACCACCAACCTAGATATGACCCCAATATAAAAGTCATTATTCCCTTTAAAACTTAAAACTATAAAACCCATTTCATCTATGGGGGACTTGACAAAACACATGACGCTTCTACCACCTCCTCTTCACCTCAACCATTCACCTCCAGCTTCTCCTAACTAGACAAACCAAGTTTCAAGAAGACATACCTCCAAAACTGTGCTTGTAAAGGATTTGGTCTTTGATTATATGAGCATGGCCCACATGAGTTGATTTCCATTGAAACCAAAAAGCCTCGTGATAAACATGGCCTCATTTTTATTCTACTCAATAAGTAGAGAACCAAACCACCTACCCCCACTATTGATGAGGAATACATCCCTTCCCCACTAATCTCTTCTCCACTTAAGTGTGTGGATAATGATATCATCCCACCTACATTTTTTTCTCAACATGATCAACCTTAGACCCCTGATTTATCAAAAGGAAGGGGAAACCATAACCATACCCTTAACCCATCTTGAGATGATATGAGATGACTCTCCTACCATTAACACTATTCAATACTAAGATGATGATTTCATTCTCACCTACCTTGGTGATCCAGATTATTCCATTCAAAAACCTCTTCTCATTGAGATTTAGACCATGTTGAACAAATCTACCATGAATATCAACTTGGGTACTCTAGATATCCCTTGCATTATCAAAATTGGCTAATCCCTAACTTCCAAGCAACTTTTGGACTTCCCCTCTTTGATCTAATACCACAACGTAGCATTTGATTGGTCTTATAATGAAATGCCTAGAATTGACACTACCATTTCCACTCATAACATAGTCACCAACCATGATGCCAAGCCTATCAAGCAAAACTTTGATGAATGCACCCTCGCATAACTCTTCTCATCAAAAAAGAGCTTCAACATCTCCTATCTATCAATTTAATTCAACCCATTGAATACCCCTAAAGGGTCTCAAATGTCATGCCTATCACCAAAGCCATAAGAGGATATGCATCTATGTGGACTTTCATAACTTCAACCTTTCTTTCCCCAAATATGACTTCCCTTTACCAAGAATCGACTAGTTAGTTGATCTTACAGCCATACATGAGATGTTATATCTTATGGATTGATTCTTAGGTTATAATTAGATCCTAATCACCCTTAAATATCAATAAAAATGCACATTTTTCACCCTATGGGGGACATTCTAATATATGGTCATGCCTTTTGGACTAAATAATGTTGGTACAACCTACCAACATACTATGACCTACGTATTCCATGACCTTATCCACAATATTATTAAAGACTATGTAGATGACCTTCTTGGGAAATACAAATGTTAGAAGGACCATCCAACCATTATCAAGATTATCTTTGAGTGCCTTGTCCATTGTCATGTCTTCCTTAACCCTAAGAAGTGTATATTTGGGGTCTTTTCAGTAGAGATTCTAGGTTTTATTATTTCCCTTTAGGGAATCAAAGTCTATCCTACTAAAATCAAAGTGATCCTTAACATACTTCCTCTAATAAACCTCAAGTAACTCCCTAGTTTGTAAGGGAAGCTCCAATCCATTCATCACTTTATCTCCCATCTTTTATATGGATGCTAACCCTTCCACCACCTTCTGAAGAAGGATGTATCTCTCAAGTGGAATGGAGAATATTAAAAGGCTTTTTATTTACTAAAAAGTACCTTTTATCTCCACCTATCCTCACCCCCCAAGGAAAACCAACCTTTCTACCTTTATATCTCCACCACCAACCACTCCCTAAGGGAAATTCTTTCTCTTAAGGATGAACAAAACAAAGAAAAATCTATCTACTATATTAGTCACATGCTTGTAGAGTATGAGACTTGGTACACCCATAACAAGAAAATTTACTTAGATTTAGTCTTCATGGCCACCAAAATTCTCCACTACCTTCTTAACCATCAAACCTATGTCATAACCAATATTAACCCACTCAAGTATATGCACTCCAAGCCATACCAAAATTAGTGTATGGCCAAGTGGTTTATGATTTAAGTATAGTTCAACCTTGAGTTCTTTAAGTAAAATTTAATTAAAGGGCAAGTCATTACTGATCAATTGGTTGAAGCACCATTAACAAACAACTAACCTTCTCCTCTTGAGTTCCCTAATGAGTCCATCATGACCCTCTCTCAAATGGACTTCACCTATCAACTCACCATGTTCTTTGATGGAATCATCCTTATTCCCTATGATGATGAACCTATTTCTTTATCTTTCAAGCTTGACTTTGAATGTACCAATAATATGGCTAAGTATGAATCCCTAGTCATAGGCCTTCAAACTAATTTAGCCTTGGGAGTCAAAATGATCAACATATTTGGTGACTCTCAAATTATGATCAATTAAATGAATGGCTCTTACCAATTTAAGAATGGTTTTTTACAATAACATAAACAACTAGTTTATTAAATCTTAACATCATGTAAACACTAACACATCTAGTCAACCCCATGATCTACCAATAAGTTCATTGATACCATGGCTTTCCTCACCTCTTAGATCCCATATGCACCCTCTAACTCTAAGCTATTTGCCATTATCCATAGACTTACCAAACCTTCCTATGTCAAACTATATTCTCCCAACCATTTTAATTATGGAGGAGACCCAACCTAACTTCTGATATCAATAGACCTTCAACTATCTCAACCTTTTTATCATCCATTTTGGTCTTTCTAGGAATGAAATAGGAACATTTATATAGAGTACCTCATGTTATACCATTATGGTGGTAATTATCCATAAATTAATCTTTTATGGTCTCCTCTTTTATTTCCTATATGATCATAAAGCCTCTTATGATATCAAGGAAATGCATGATAAGATCTGTGGGGGACATTTTAGTGGCCTTGTCATGGTTAAGCACATCCTTTACCTTGGATATTACTAGCCTACACTCAACCAATACTATTGTGATTATGTGAAAAAGTGTGTTAAGTTTCAATAATATGCTAATTTACATCATGCACCTAGCCATAGTCTTCATATTTATATTGATTCTTGGCCCTTATCATAATGGGGTCTTAACCTTATTGGTGAAATTAACCCCCATTATTTGTAGTGACACCATTATATCATCATCATGATTTAGTATTTATTCCAAATGAGTGGAGTTTATTCCTATAGTCTCAACCAAGGTAGAAAAGATTATTGAATTTATCAACCATCACATCATTTGCCGCTTTAGTGTGTCTCACAAGATTATCACCGATAATGGTAAACATTTTTTTAAAAATAAGTCTAATGTCTTTGTGACATCTTTGGGATCAATTTAAGTTTCTCCTCACCTATATCCATCAAGAGAATGGATAAGTAGAAGCTTCTACAAAAATCTTAACAACATGCTCACCAAAATGGTTAATACATCTAGTTGAGTTTGGCATGTACACATCCCCTTCACCTTATGGGAATTCATACTAACATTCTAATACCTATGGGTGATACTCATTCTCTCTTATGTTTGGAGTGGAGTCTATCTTTCCTCTTGAAGTCCAAATCCCTTCTCTTCATTTATCTTTATAATATCTCATTTTTAAAGATGATCATCATCATCACCATTTATCCCAACTTGAGTTACTTGATGAGTGTCATTTAGCAACCCTCACCACTCTTCATGTATATGAAGAGTGTATCAAACATGCCTATATAAAACACCTTAGAGTGTAAGAATTCAATATCATAGACCTCATCCTAAATAAAATTCAACATGTCACCAATATGGAGAAAAGCAAGTGGGGAAAGTTTTATTTCAATTAGCTTGGAATTTATATCATTACCCATAAGTATGGATCAAGAGCTTATTGATTGTCCTCCCTTGAAGGTAACCCAGAACTTGAGCCCCTTAATGCTTTTCATTTACATCCTTTCTTTTGTTAATAAGGATAAAACTCACCTTATGTCTAACTTAAGCTTATCCCTTGTTTTCAAAAACACATTCCATCTCCCTATTTTAAAGGCAACCAATTAAAATTGAATCATGTGATTATTTGTCACAATCATGGCCTAATCTTAAATAATGGGTACCATGTCTCTACCCATGGCATGATTCTCATTTTACTTTCCACCCCTTTTATAGGATGGATTCCCATGATCATTGTCACCTAAACCTATTTTCACCTAATCAACTTTATTGTGCTTTTAGTATTACCTTCATAAATGTGAACCTCTCAGCTTATATAAGCATATCTATGTCAATCAAAAATCAAACAAGGAAAAATCAAAATCCAAACCAATAGCAATCATGGGTCATTCTTATCATTTGTAGACTACTCCCTTAAAGGAAATCTATTTGAAACACAATTGAAATTTCTCAAAGTAAGGTGGATTACTCCCTTGAAGGATAGATATCAAAATCATTAAACAAAGCATATAAACTTAGACCACTCCCTTGAAGGATGGTTGAGTAAAGTATATGTCAAAACAAGTAATTTCTTGGAAGCTTCTCACATCAATTAGCTTCCCCAACCCTCCTAACAAAATAAGCAAAAGACCCATTTTCAAGCAATAGAGAAAAAAATTAAAAGCCGTAAACGACTCTCATATGCAAAATAATCTTGAAAGACACAATCAGATCTAATGAGTAGAATTCTCACATTGATCAGTCTACACTTTATATGACATAAACATGTTTATACTAACTCTTTGGTAGCCTCTAGAAGATATATACTAGCCTCACAAGAAGGTTCCATTTTCATCCATCTCCCCTTTATACACTATAAACCAAGGGATTTTGAGCTCACTTGACATTATGTGATCAAGACACCCTTTTAACCAATGAATGAATACTAATGTGAAGCATTCAAAGATCTTACATTCCTCAAGCCACTCCAAATTTGATTTTAATTTATTCCTTGTCAAAGAAGAAGCATCATGCCCTATTCTTATCCTCTCATACCTGGTTGATATATTCACTAAGACATTGTCTCTTGATTGTATTTTTTCTTTTTTCTCACATCTGGTTTTGTTATTCAAACTCAATTTATGTGTTTTACCTTAAGTAATAATAACCATAATCATAACCATAACATATCAACATGTATTATGAACTAAATCAATAATATCATTAGCATATCCATCATCATGTCAAAATCAAGCATCCATAAATAATAAATCAATCAACCATTTTCACCACATGTCCAAATCTAAATAATGAAGCATATACTAGTTAAAATTTAGCATTTCATAAAGATACATGTCATAAATCATAACCATGAATAAGACAAGATACATCTTATCGCATGCCTAGTTAGGTGAGTCTACACTAGTATCCAATGTCCATAACATAAGCATAATCAATATACCATCACCAATGATCAATATAAGCATCACATCATCACATAAAAATTATAGCACACCATAGACCATGAGCAATAAAAAAGGGTCATATATATATATATATATATATATATATATATATATATATATATATATATATATAATGAGTCTAATATCATAATGCATACAAAACTATACACATCTCTCTCTCAAAATGTGCATCTCACTACATCGATGCATAGGCCAATGTCAAAATGATATACAACACAATATAATATATATGAGATATATCATGGCTATTCCCCTAGGACACCACTGTCTCCTAGTGCACTACTATCTTCTAGTGTTTATTCCCATATAATACCTTACAATCCACCTATAGAAGCATCCCACTACCTTGGTGTTACCACAATAGCACCACCTACCAAACTAGCTCTATACTCACCCCAACTGCGCTCATTAGGACACCACCTTATAACTATAGCCTCATATTAGCATATCTCCTCCACTATGGCTAGGTATCACACCATGTGGATGGTACCTAGTGGTCCTATATGTGTTGTGGTCCCTCTTCCCCTTTGCCTCAAGGAGTCTATCTCCTTGGTAACCAAGGCTAGTAATGCTATAACCTGGTCCTTATCACTTGTAAGTACTACTACCTGACCTTGTAACATTTCCACTTGACCATGTAAAGCTATAACCTATGGCTATATAGTAGTTAGTGCCTCTCCTAATTGACCTCTACCAACTGGGTCCACATCCATCTACCTCCTACCACTATCATCTCCACCAAAATTCACTTCCATATATAGAGCCTAGTACCATGTAGGGTA
Organism: Torreya grandis; assembly: GCA_037957365.1. Taxonomy (NCBI): domain Eukaryota; kingdom Viridiplantae; phylum Streptophyta; class Pinopsida; order Cupressales; family Taxaceae; genus Torreya; species Torreya grandis. The sequence continues at coordinate 611,486 of JARHVA010003140.1, read as the reverse complement.
ACCATCTAGAAAACTTACATCATCAAGTGTTGGCCTTATATGTAAATCCTTATGGTTAAGTAAGGTCTATACTAGATGTGTCTTAGGTAGTTATATCTTTACATCATCCTACTTGTACCTACAGAATGGGTTAGGGGTACCATGAACTAAGACAAACTATCTCCAAACCCTATGGAATGAGATGAAATCTACATCCCCATCCCTCTAACCAAAGATCCACCTATAACTCTATAAATATAGAGTTTTCCTCCTTTATTTGACCCACTCTAAAAACCCCACATATGGCCTCTAGGTGACATTGCCAATAACCAATGCCCCTAGTGCACCTCTGAACTAATCTACATTATGATCTCCTCCTCCTCCTACACCTAAAGAGGTAAAGTCATCTCTCCACTACATAAAAATAACTAATAAATATATCTAAGCAAACCTAATCCATGACAACCCCATTAACCTCAGCACTTGAATGTGATCATAGGCCTAAAAGTGCAGGATAAGCTTGATGCTAATGTCATACCTCCTATGAGCTATGAAGACCCACAACTCCCTATTTATTTTCACAAGTAGCATAGGTACCCATCTAAACATAGTGCATCCTAGTAGCATTTTGATCAACACCCATAATATTAGATAAGGAAACCTCCCACTACTCAAGTCTGGAAGGGCAAATCATGAAATAGCCATCATCATAGTCACCAATCTCTTCTCAAACCTTATACTCTAATAGAGCATAGATTAACTAAAAACCCTAATGTAACACCTAACATGATCCTAGTCATCTCCATATATCAACTCTAACATCTCATCTCAATCCTCTCACTCAATATGGTAAATCAGATCACCCCATAGGGGTAACTGAGTGATCTTGTGGACATCCTCTAGTAAGATTGTAAGCTCACTAGTTAATAAAATAAAGGTGTTTTTGGTTGAATCCCATTTCTTGGTGAGGGCCATGATCATTATTGCATCATGAAACACATGTTGATAATTTTACATTTCTCTAAACCCAACCTCCTCTATATGTGCCTAATCCATTGGGTTTATCCCCTGGTCGATCTTTGCAAAGATGTGAGGTACCTGATTCTGCATTTGAATCAACTCCCATGCTTGTAACAATTATTAGCACACAAACATAATTATCTACCATAATTGGTGTATAAACTATACCCTTTTCACCTAGTTAACCCTACCTAATAACACCTATTTTCTCTACACAAACTACCTCACCATCTTTTTATCCTACCCAACTTATACCCATTTAACCATTTTTTAAACCATCTTACCAACTATACCTACAACTTGCATCCTATTTTAAACACCTAACCTATCCTATTTTCACCCTCTATTCTTATCAATAGCATACACACATCAAAGTGAATGTAATGGACAAATGCATATGATGATTGGAAAAATAATTATTAATTGTAATATTATGCTATGAAGTAGTTGTGTATGTATTTTTTATCTATTACTTTTGTTCTTTTTTCTTATTGTGTCAATTTATTTGGGGTTTGGTGGTTGTTATTTTATCACTTAAGTGACTTTATGTAATGGGTCGAGTCCCTCTCAAAACTCACTTTTACCTTAAGTAGAATAAAGTCAATCCAATCAACTTAATATACATTTTTAACATAAGCTTAACTTGTTCACCATTCATCTCAACCACTGATGACCATAGTGACCATTGATGGCTAGGTCATGACTCACTAACGGTCATCAACCATAAATGGTCAAGATGACTACCGATGATCACTATGTATTACCTATGATGGAATCCAAAACCATAACCTAACCCAATACCCACCTAGAACACCTCAATCCTTAAATATTTATACCATTTCTAAACCCTACCCACCCCTACCTCCCTTACCCATGACTAATTACCACCATTACCTACCAATATCATCCAAAACCAAGAAAACCCTACTCCCCAAGGCATACACAAAACCAACCCAACTAAAACAAATGACAAATCCATCAAATGAAATAACCAAAATAAAACTACTCTACCAATTTTATAAAACCCCTACGTCATTCCTTGACCATCATTGAAGAGGAATCCTAGGGCTTGTTGCCCATCCTCTTTCATGTCCACACCCACCCTACATAGTTATTAGTCCACTCGATAAATCCACCTCAACAAATCACTTACTCAACAATCACTATCCATAAATTCACCTAATACAAAAAAAATCTAGAGCACAAAAGTCAATAGTAGTAAATGATCTAATAATATAATTGGATTCACTTTTGAACATGACACTTTTTAGGGTTTACCCCTAACTATCGATGGTCAATGTGACCACTGACAATCACCTTTAGGCCCCCTAACCACCAATGGTCATGTTGTGGAAATTAATTTAATTTTACCTCAAACAAGAAAACTTTCAACCCACCCTCTCAAGCATCCACCCCAAGAGACTACCTTCTCCACCCACATCACCTAGCACTTTGTCACCTCACCATTAGTCCATTTTGGCCCAACTAGCATGCATTTTACAATGACTTTAGCCTAGTCCTTTAAATACATCAAAAATAATTGCCATTATGACCACATTTTGAACTTATTCCACCTCATAATACTTGGCCCACTTGTGTATTCTTAGGATAACTTCCTACCTTAGATACATGTGACTTCATTTGACCAGATTGTGTTTTCACTAGGAGCACTTCCTACCTTGGATACCCATAAAACATAAACCTTACTTAGGAGACTTGAGTTTATGAGTAAACCTAACTACCATTTCTAAATGTGGTCATGTGGTCTATTTTTCACTTTTCCTTCTAACACTAACCCTTAATTTTTACCAACTATGGCAACCTAGTTAGTGTGTGATCTTGGCTATCATACTTTTATCAAAAAAATTGCACATATTTTATTTTCAAGTGTCTAACCTATCATTCACCCATTTCATGATCCACTAACAACATATTTCACCTCATAGATTCCCAATTTTCAGTGGAACACCTTCTCCCATACTCAGGGAAACTTTACCTTTGACCCATAATCTATTTTTTCTTTGCAGCTTGTTGATAAAATATACATAATAAAAAAGGGAAAAATTGATCCATAAACTGGCACTAATTTTCATGAAATATTTTTACCTTGGATATTTGTATACAATTTATTTAATATACCAAAATTAATCCATAAAATAATTAACTTAAAGAAAATCAATGCAAGAATACCAACCACATTGCACAAGAGTTGATTACAGAGTTCATCAATGCCTACATCTCTAAGTTTGCAAATTAGTTGAACCAATTCATTATTAAATGTATAAAATTACAAGGTAACCCTTATAAAACAATAATTAATTCACATTTTATGGACCTTCTAGGAATCTTTAAACTCTCAAACAGATTCTTCACCTTCCCAAAACACTTCCAAATGTGTATCTTTATCCCTTTAAAGAATCTTGGAACTCTAAGATATATTCTCCACTTTATCAAAAAACACCTTTAATTATGGATAAAACTCAACAAAATAACTTCAAAAAGTCCCAAAACTCATGGATAGACCTTCCACCTTCCTATCATAAAAAATAATCATGTATACCTGAAGTTATCTACCAAAAGTCTTACTTTAAGACATTGAAAAGTGGATAAATAAACTCAAATAAGGTCTCTCAACATAAATTTGGATTTATCTCTTGATCTATATCCTAACTTACATCTCTTCATCTCTTCATCTCTCAGCTCTTTGTCTCTTCGACTCTCGACTCTTCATCTCTTTGGCTCTCAGCACTTTGTCTCTCATGTCTTCAACTCTTTAGCTCTTAGCTCTTAGGCTCTTGATCTCTTTTCTATTTAGATATTATCTATTTTGATCTTTATCTCTTGACCTTTTGGCTCTCAATTCTTTGGCTCTTGGCTCTTTGCTTCTCGACTCTTTAGCTCTCAGCTTTGCCATGAGATCTTTGAAACCTTAGATTGAATTCACTGAATTTCAATTCCAATTCCAATGATTTATAAATAAACCCTCCCCAGTTTATATAATTTTTAGAGGTTCAAAAATAATGTAATTATTAATTATCCCCACCTTTTTTTTGGGAGTGGTTAATATCCCATTTCACCATTTTTTATGGGATTTATATTATCCCTTTACAATTTAATATGGAATTTTAATAATATCCCATGTATTTGAAAATATGGGGTAGTAATTATTCCCAAATATAATATAGTTTATATTTTAACCACACTAAAATGGATTTTTATTTCCACATAACTCTATTACCACATCATTTTATGGCCACATCATCATTTTGACCATAGCTTTGACTAGTCATAACTTGCACATATAGACTCTATTTTTCAAACCATAAAATGTGCCAGAAAGATCTCCATAAGATCTAAACAATGGAACTAGTTAAAAAACATTTAAATATCATAATTTTTTCTATTTTGACCAATATTTACCTCTTATTGACCTACTTTAAGTAGAACTTTGACTGGTTGCACCATGAGCATACAAGTTCCATTTTTGAAGTTTTACATACCATTGGAAAGGTCTTGATGAGTTGCATGTGATGGTATAGGTATCAATATGATTTGGTAACTTTTATTAAATGATATTTGGATCATATATTTACACCAAATAGGCTTTGGATCCACCAAAAGTAGGTATCCATTAAAATGCCTATCAGTTTTGAAGATACTCTAATGGGACTTATCGATCTACTCAAGTTCCCCAACTACACCTATAATTATTGGGACAACTAGATGATCAAAACTTTTTCAATTCCTATATTTCTGCATGTCCATCAATAACCTCAACAAAAAATTAAGATTTAGAATGTGATGACTTCTTATTTTGTACAGCTTCACAAGAGCATCTACATAGATAAGACTTTTGATATTTTCTATTGCATGACTTTAATTGAGCCTCTACATAGAATTATAGTGATCTCCTCTACTACACAATTACAATGAGCCTCTACATATAATTATACTGATCTATTATACTACATGACTACAATGATCCTCTACATAGAAGTCTAGTGATCTCCTCTACTACATGACTGTAATGAGCCTCTACACAGAAGTCTAGTGATCTTTGTTGGATAGTTATAGTGAACCTCTACATAGATCTAAGATATTTAATATCCTCTACTACATGGCCTTAATGAGCCTCTACATAGATCTGAGATTCTACACATACATCCATGTTCTCCTCTACTACATGACCATCCAAGGGCCTCTACACAGAACTGAGATCCTGAATCTCCTCTGTTGCATAGGTATAATGAGTCTCTACATAGATTTGAGATTTTGCATGTGAATCCATATCCTCTTCTATTGCATGATCTCAATTTACTCTACACAAAATTATTTGTGGATAATAACATGTCCATCAATGTCCTCTTTTACTACACAAACTCAATGGCCACTACACATGAGTACACATGTGGATAATAACACATCCATCAACATCATCTTCTGTTGAATAACCACAATAGCCTCTACATAGAAGTACATGTGTATATCTATTGGTTCTTGGGTCTACTAAACTATTCTCTATATAATAACACTTGACAAAAACAAGCATACCCTAATTTACATATACCATTGCTAATGGAAAATGTATACCAAAATGTCAGAAGATAACTTAAGTATGATAAACCTATCACTCTATTATTCTATATAGTGACTACATAACAAAAAAAACTACAATTTACAATACATGTATATACAGATACAAATATTGCCTCTTGGGTCTTTAAAAACTATGCATGGTGTATAGCATAATACTACCCATATGGGTCTTATTCATACATCCTAACTATCACATTATTTTTATTGATTCTATGAACATATATAAATGGGTAAACCAAAATGCTTAAAATCCTTTAAATACCACCTAAGATTACTTACCAACCATTGAATCCTAGTATGGGCCTATTTACATCAATAGTCATCCTATGGATCATCATGTAGCTTACCTTCAAGTTCTTGATGGTCACCTAGTACATGCAAATTTAATATCTAACTAGAATCGTCGTGACTAGGTCTAGATACCTACCTTATCTCAAAATAAATGATCCAAGTGTGATCCATGTGAATCTCTATGCTATCATCTATGAAATATGCTTACCAAGTGAAGAAATAAAAATTTACTATAACTATATTATTCATCTCCATTGGGATGATATCAAGATTCACCATATCTGAGAACTATCTCCCAACTACAAATCACAAGGTGCAATAACATGTTTCCATACCTTAGACAATACCATTCTGCATGCCGATAGTTTTGGCATGATGCAAAGGTGAAGTTGGTAAGCTAAGTTGGCATACCATGTTAGTGGTCACATAACCCATTCTAATGTCCCCATCGAACACAAGTCTAACAACACATCTCTCTAAAATAACTAGAACACTCTACCTATAGGCTCTCAAAAATTATAAGACAATGTTCAAAGGTCTAGATGGTGTCCTATGCCAAACTAGAGATTTTAAATCCTGACTAGTAATCAGGATAGAAAGATCATTTCATTTATTTGCATTCCTCTATTTTAATCACTATGGTATATATCCATTTCTTCAAGATGGTCCCAAATAACCTGTGCTTCCATGTCAATATATAAGTAGAATCTCACTAACACAATGTGAAACAACTATTAGCAACTAGCAAGAACCACTTTGATACCAAATTGAACCATAAATTGGCACTAATTTTCATGCAAAAAGTTTACCTTGGATCCTTGTAGGCAATTTTTTAAATATACCAAAATTAATCTTAAAAAAAATTAACTTAAAGAAAAGCAATGTAAGAATACCAACCACACTACGCAAGAGTTGATTATAGAGTTTGGCAATACCTACATTTTTGAGTTCACCAATTAGATGAACTAATTAATTATTAATGTTTTAAAGTACAAGGTGACCCTTACAAAATAATAATGAAAAAATGTGTTACAAACCTTTAAAGAATCTTAGAACTATTAAATATATTCTTCACCTTACTAGAACACTTCCAAATGTGTATGTTTGGCCCTTCAAAAAATATTGTAACTCTTAGATGGATTCTCCACTTTCCTAAAGCATAGCTCTAAGACTGCATAAAACTTAACAACAAACCTTCAAAAAGTCTCAGAACTCACAAACAAATTCTTGCTCTAGATCTCATCTATTGGCTTTTCGAATCTTCAACTCTTGTCTCTTTAGCTCTTAGCTCTTTGTCTCTTGGATCTTTGGCTCTTTGGCTCTAGGCTCTTTGGCTCTTCAGCTCTTTGGCTCTCAGCTCTTCATCTCTTGGCTCTTTGGCTCTCGATTCTTTGGCTCTCAGCTCTATTATGAGAGCTTTCGAACCTTGAAATTAATTCAATAAATTCTAAATCCAATTCTAATGATTTTCAAATAACCCCTCACCCATTTATATACTTTTTGGAGGTTCAAAAATAGTAGGATTGTTCATTATCCCCACCTTTTTATGGGATTGGATAATATCCCATTTCACCATTTTTTATGGGATTTATATTATCCCTTTATAATTTAATATGGAATTTTAATAATATCACATGTATTTAAAAATATGGGGTGATAATTATTCCCCAATATACAATGATTTATATTTTAACCACATTAAAATGGATTTTCATTTTCCACGTAACTCTATTGCCACATCACTTTATGGCCATATCATCACTTTGACCATAACTTTGACTAGTAATAACTTGCACATATAGACTCCATTTTTTGAATAGTAAAATGTAATGAAAATATCTCAATAATATCTACACCATGGAAATGGTTAATATATGTTATAATATCATAATTTTTTCTAGTTTGACTAGTGTTGATCACATGTTGACCTGCTTTGACCAAAACATTGACTGATTGCACCAAGATCATATGAGCTCCATTTTTTAAGTTATGCATACCATTGGAAATATATTGATGATTCCTATGTGATGTTATAGGTCTTAGTATAATTTGTAAATTTTTCTAAAATTATCTTTGGATCAAAAATGTAGACATAAAAAATACACACATGATGGTTCTAAATGTCATAATTCCCTTAGACAACCTTAGGACCCCTTGGACCTAAACTTGATCTTTTGGACCCCTAATTGAACCTAACCAACTAACCTAAGTTATTTGACCTACTCACTAAAACCCACCTTTTAACCAACCCTAATTTTGTCCCATGATCATCTATGGTTAGGGTGACCACTATGATCACCTTGACTTTTGATGATAAGGTTCCACCGTCCAAACCAACTTAAATCACCCTTAAATATACCTTGATTTTTTATAATTATATTATCTAAATACATGTTCAAGCCATTTCATACATGATTTATAGTTACAAATCCCAATTAACTTCTTATTGCACCTCTCCTTCCTTGCCTATAAGAAGAGAGGAATAGGAGGTGAGAAGGACCCATCCATAATTATCAAGAGATTTAACATCTAGAGATTCCTTTACATGTGTTCTTCCATCAATTTAGTGATCCAACCATCACATTAGAGATGCAACTTACCATTTCCCCTGAGTTGATATCCAAGTATCATTACTCTACTAGAATCACACCATATCTATCAATGAGTCAACCACCTTAACCATTCATCTAACTAGCCTCTAGAAAACTAAGTATTTGTTTTCCATTATTTAATTATTTTATTTGTATTTTGTGTTCAACTGAGCACAAACCAATCTCTTATAATTACCTTTTGTGATCCCATCAATATATATTCTATCAACCTAGGCCTAACATATAGTAACCAACAATGATAAACTTGACTACCAATGGTTTGTCTAACCACTGATAATTACCTCAACCACAAATGGTCACCTCAACTATCAATGGTCACACCAACCATCAATGATCACTATGGAAAAAAATAACACCAAGATATTTTTACCTATTTACCCTCAACCAAATCCAATTTTCTTTTCATCTGCCTTTCATACACCCCTAAACTATTTTCTAAAGCACACTTGATTTGTTTATCACTAGTATTAACTTGCTTATTTCTATATTAGTCATAAACTATCTCTTTATTAAGCATTTATTGTATTCAATTTTAGTGGCTTTTGATTATTGATTAATGTATTTTTTATCTTCTATTTTATAAACTTAATTGTTTAAAACATGTGAATTTATAACCCCTAAGGAAGTTCTTACTTCTGGGATCTAGTTAGAGCTAGGCAATCCACCCAACTATCTATCTAACCAACCATTTTTGTAAGTGTTTTCTTATTTTTAGGTCATCCTCCCAAGCCAAAAAGGAGTTATTTATAATCATTTGATTTAATGAATGAAAAACTAAATAGGTTTTTAAACCATACCCATATCTAGTTTTTTCTTATTCCTTTCTCAAAATATAATCTAAAATTCATTGAAACACAACTATCTAATCTTTTGAGAGCTTACATGGGAGGAAATCAGGGTATTGGGAGAGGGAAACTTCATGATAATGAGATGAAGGTTACACCACAAAGACACCATATTAGTGATGGATAAAGGTTTATAAGATATCCACAAATCTGGTAAGCATGTTCAAATCACTTTTAATGGATTTGATTTTTTTAGTAGTTTATCTTAATTGGAGAAGAGAAAAATATTCTTTTGTCACTTTGTCTCCTACCCATTACCAATAAATCCTTACTTGAAGTTGTGCTCCTCTAGCATTATAAGACTCCACAAATTATATCTTATGCCTCCACATGTTGGTGTAAGTATGTAAATGTGAGTGTAAAAGAGAAGCTTATAACTCTTGTGAAACCTAACACATTTACACTTTATAACATTATGAATGTGGTGCTTGAAAATAGCTATTTGTTTTCCATAGATCTAAAAGAAGGAAGTGTTCTAGGTTATAACATCAAACCACCACTTAATCTAACCCATGTATCATATGGGATTCGGGTTTGGATTCAAAATCTTGGTGATATGATCCATAGTCTATTCATGATTAATATGGGTAATGTTGAGATAGAACTAGGAATCTTTGGGTTTAACCTAAGGGGAAGTCCAATTTATGCAAAAATATATGGGATGGTAGTCTGAAAAGAAAGAGTTTGGAATGATATAAATAGTTCATCCATGAATGGGAATAAAGATTAAAATGTCTTACTCAGTAAGGAGGGTATGATTAAGGTACTTAGGGACCTAATCTTCTCTTTGATGGAAGTTGGACCAAGTGAACCATGATTAATTTGAATCACCCTTTATACAATGATTTGGGTTGAAGACCCCAAGTTTATTTTTCATATAGAACCAAGATTATCGTTCTCTTTCACACCATCTCATGTGAAGGTATGGCCTTATTTGTCTTACATAGATTCAATCATGTTAAATTCATCACATAGAATATAATGCACATCTAAGAGGGAATCAATTGACCATCTCTAAATTATGTTGCATTTCACAACATCATTAGATATGTATATATTGACAAGGCCTATCATGTGATTATCAAAGTCAAAATGATTCCAAACCACTTGATGGGTGGGGTCATAACCCAAGTAAATGATATTTTGAGATAAGTTAGGTGTCATGAGGGTGATAACACCCCCATGACTAGACTCATGACAAGTGGATTGACAAAGTGCCCCAAACTAGATAGTGTAAGATATAGATTGAAGCAAAAATACAAAAAAATTGACTTCTTGCATGCATAAAATTTTCATGTGATTAAAATGATGGCAATTTTTCTTGGCCATATATTTATGAGTCAGATCAATGAGTCCTTAAACATTATAATAATAATCTATCATTGAGAAACATATAAACTCATATAATTTCCCTTAGAGAGGTTTTAGAGGGATGTAAACCAATTGAAAACCAAGCCTAAAATGGAAAATTATCCCATATTCAAGGGTTTCATTTTATTTAGTGTTGGAAATATTGTCATTGATGTCAAAGGTCTAGAATTAATGGTGATAAAGGCCCCATTGTTTTTAATGGTGTTTTTAATATTCATATATTGGCTAATGTGTGTTAATATTTATTTAATATTAATGAATATATTTTTGGTTACATAAATTCAAAAGAAGGGCCCATGGAGAAGTCAAAGAGTCATGGGGTAAAGTCAAAAGAGGAATGGGATGTATTTCACCATGAAGAATCATCTTGAGGAATTCCAAGAGTCACCAAGTGAAGACTAAAGAGGAAAAGTGAAATTTCTCATGAAGGGACACTTTGAGGAATATGAGAAGTCACCAAGATAAAGACAAAAGAGGAAAGGATGCATATTTTGATGAAGAGTCACCATGTGACTTTTCAAATGCAAGGATACGAAGGGTCATGCAAGTTTGGTGCCATTTTCCATGAGGATTGAAGGGTCACAAAGGGTGAATGCCAAATGTCATTTGAAAAACTATAAATAAAGGCTTGAGAAGCCATTTTTAGTATGCAAGAAGAGAGCCTGATTTTTAATTGTCATATCTAACTTAGAAGAGAAAATGAGAGAAATGAAATAGATATTGTAATGTGCTATCATTTCTTGAAAAATAAACATTAAGAGATAGTTGTGTGGTACTCAGCAAAGGGGTTAGTCCTCCTATGGGTTGGTGCTCATGAATAGTTGTTGTGTTGGTACTCAGGAAACAGGTTGGTGCTCCTACAAGTTGGTGCTTACAAATATTGTCTGTTTGAGTTGTTGCTCATTCATATACTTGAGATTTTTCTCTATGGTTTTTCCCACATTGGGTTTCCACATTAAATATGGTGTCTCTCTCTATCTTATGTGGTATTTATTATTTCATTTTTATTGCATGTTTTGAATGTATGGTTAACTAGAATTTGATTAAGTGAAAGTTTATAAGATTTATGATATACTAATTCCCCCCCTCTTAGTATATCACATGATTAACAATTAGTATCAGAGCAAGTTTTTTTTGAAAAAGTTTTACAGCTTGAAGGTAGATCACAAAAGCATGATGACTAGATTATATGGATATTTTTCTACAACTAAGGCACCTTTGTTTGATGGGTCAAATTATTCATTTTGGAGTATAAGGATGAGGACTTACTTGATGTCCCTTGGATTCGACATTTGGCAAGAAATTTTGGAGGAATACGAAGAGCCACAAACACTTGTAACTACTATGATAGAAAAGAAGGCAAATAAAAATAATGCTAAAGATTTAAATGTTATTTTGTGTGGTTTATGTGAATCAAAATTTGTTAAAGTTATGAAATGTAAATTTGCTCATGAAACTTGGGTAAAACTTGAGAATATTTACAAAGGTGATGAAAAGGTTTAGTGGGCTAAGCTTTATAATTTTAAAAGATAGTTTAGGAGTTTTAAGATGGAAGTGGAAGAAAATATAGCAAGTTATATTTTGTGAGTTGATCAAATAGTAAATTAGATTCAAGGTCTTGGAGAAAAGTTAGAAGAGTCAATAGTGGTACAATTTTTTTTGATATCTCTACCAATGAGATATGATGTAAAGGTTTTGGAAATTGAGGAGATAAAGGATCTTTCCAAGCTAAATATGGATGAACTACATGGTATTCTTACGGCATATGAGATGTGGAATAAATAAGAGAAACCCTCAAAAAGTGAAGTTGATTTCAAGACACCAAAGAAAGATAAGACTAAGATTAAAATATCAAGTGATATCTCTAGTGATGATGAAGATGACAATAGAGATCTTCTCATTCGTAAACCAAAAAGGGGCATAGGTAAATATCAAGGAAAATTGCCATTTAAATGTTTTAAATGTGGTAAGATTGGTCATTTTGTAGATAGATGCCCAGATAAGAATAATAATGACAATGAAGAAGGAAAGTCTACATACAAGAAAAACTTCAAAGGAAAATACAAGAAGAGATTCAATAAGAAGAGTTTATATTCTAAAGATCTTAACTCAATCAAAGATAGTGGAGTCAGTGACTTAGATGAAGAAGAGAATCTATTCATGACCATACATGAAGATGCCTCTAATAAAAAAATTATAGAGGAAGAGAGACTACATGAGTGGATCATGATAGCTTAAAATTGAGGGTTATAGGTCCCAAATCTAAATCCAAATCATTCACCCTTTGAAAGGGGTTATGACAAAGGAGCTTAAAAAATGAGAGATGGGAAAGACACAAACTCAGTGACTACCTATCATGATTGGGATATGGGAGGTTGGGGTTTAACTTGTGATAGTGTCAAGATTTTACCAACATGGGTTGAGGAACTTGGACCTACTAAGGGATGAGATATAACTAGCTGAGATCTACTATTGCTATGGGCAATAATATTTTTCCTATTAGAAACTATGATCCACCCATTAGATCATGGGGGTTTTCTCTCAGACCCACTTTTGTCTTAAGGGACCACAAGAGTGGGAACCATTATATGACATTATTTAATCATGTGATCTTGGGATTGACACCTAAAATAAGTGTTTATAAGGTTAATATAGAGGACACACTAGGAAAACTTGATGTTACCACTTGAATGTTGATGGATTTTTTAAGGTCTTTAGATAGGTTAATTTTGGCATAGAACCTTGTCTAGGGCTAGGATGCATGAAGTTTGGTTACTCATGATAGATAAAGTGGCCTAGAGGCTTAATAAGTTGGTTGAAAAAATCCCATAGAGGTAGAGGTAAGCCTAGAAACTCTACCCATACTAGGATTTTAAGCTTTGCTTGTTCATAAACATGGAAGTTTCTGGTCTAATGGGAAAAAACAACCAAGGTCTTATGAACAAACCATGGGCCATAGTTAACATTGGATCCATAGTGTTTAGTGTTTGTAAAAAAATAAGAAGAAACCATTAGTGAGGTTTTGGACTCCTTTTAGTTTCAGTCCATGGCCTTACCAATGGTTATGAACCCATTATTTCAAGAGGCTCTCTAAAGTAACTTGACCCCAAACAGTAAGAAACAAGGGTGAAAATTTCAAAATAATGACAATATTTATCAAAATTTGGTAAGTTTAGAACCATAATTGGAATAGGAGTATCAGAGTTAGAATCAATACCTTGTGGTAAACATTTAGGACAAACTTTCAAACTTATTTTAATGACATGGCTTCTCTAGTTCATATCAATAGTACCTTCATCTAATGATGTAGGAGTCTTTGTGGTGGCCATTTACTATAGGGGAAGGTGACTAAATTCCCAAGGGGTGGATGGGTAGCCTAACTCAGTACAATAAATGTATTTTAAATAAATCTTGCCTAGATTAAATAGATCAGTAATGTGTTGAGAGGTAGGAGAAACCCTAAAATCCTATAGACCATAAGTGTTATGTGCTTTTCTCTCTCCTCCATTACATAAAAAAAATCCATAAATTATATTTTCAAATAAGGATTTTATATAAAATCATATATGCTTGATTAAATTTCACTGATTTTACCATCAATATTAAATAATCTTTAAAAATTTGGTTTTTATATAGGACCCAACGGTCCATCAACCAACCTCCCTCTCAACTCACCTATCTCACTAACACAAGTAAATTTATTTGTCTAAAATTAATTTTATAACGTAAAACTATTACCATATTCTTTTAAAATGGGTACCTCATATGAAATTCATGCCCCATTAAAATATAAAAAAATAACTAACAAGATAAACCCTAGATCACATGGCTAAAAAAATCCATTTTAATCCAAATGGGTTTAAAATATGGTTGAATTTAACATGACACTAAATCCATCCAATATCCTCTACCACACCTAATCACTTTTTTCATCTTTGAAACTAATAACCTATGCCCCTTTAAAAATTGTATGATTCATAGATCATGACATGAATGATGAACATCTTGATAGACTTGTTCATCCCATATTACCATTTTTTACCCATAATGCAATATTAAAACCATCATGCCAGTGCCCAAATTCATCAACATCTATCTTAGTGACTATTCAATACCTTAGTATGTATATCTACCCTGATACCCAACAATATTGACCTCATTTTCCTCAACAATACTAGTGGCAAAAACCATTGTCAATTTTACAATCATTGATGACTAATTAAAAATATATATAATATCTTTCCCTATAATTTGAGGTTAAAATTAATTATATATAAAAAAACCAAACTACCTATATAATTATCATAAATTATATGAAAAACTTAAAACACAAAACTGGATAGAAATAAAATGTTTCCTAACATCTATTTGAAAATGCCATTACATCATAATTAGATCTTAGAGTTAGTAGTAAATTCAAGATGGGTGTGTCATTGTCTATGTTAGCTTGTCATATCTCGAGGGAACTGTAAATCCAAAAATTTAACTTGGATGTCTCTAAAATCACAAAATATGTAAAATATTTTTACATTCACCATTTTCAAGAAAATTTTTCCTATTTTCAAAATTACAAACAAAATAGGGTGTTAGATTCCACTAAAAATTCACCCTTTTTACATTAAATTTAGCATTTATCCACTTTAGCACATTTATAAAAAAAATAATAATGGGAGACTAAAAAAATATAAAATGGCCTCTCTGGTAGATTCATAATATTCCAAAACCTATGGAAAGAGTGGTTAAATGGCTATGGTTGGGTAAAATATGAACTAAATGAAAAATCCATATATCATTGGTCGAATGTACTAAAAAATACAAAAATAAATAAAATGTTTTTTCACCTTGGTATAGTTTACCTCTTGACCTCATTCAAGTTCAATTTATTACAAAATATTTGTTTCTAACTCTCATATGTATGATTTGGAAACATATTTTCACCACAATCTATATATTCTACATTTATTGCATATAAACACTTCCAGGAAAAATGAAGTTTGAGAGACATGAACACAAGACTTAATATATATTAGGGAAATTTTATCATTATCTTAAAATCATGCTTTGAGACAAAAAATGGGGGTTTACATTTAAATGAATTTTGAAGACTGCTAAAAAAAATTAATCATACATTAAATAAATTTACCTAACAATGCAAATATTTTACCTGGTAATTTATTTCTACCAAGAAATTTTCCAATAATGGAGCGACCGAATTTTTTTTGTTCAACCCAAAATAGGATAAATTTAAACTTTTATCAGATGTCAAGACTTTATCACACCATGCATCAATATTTGGGTTACATTTATTATGCCATACTCCATCACTTCAATGCCACTTCTATGGCTTTCTAAAATTTATGCATCACCCATAATAATTCTATTTATTTATGTAACTTCAAGTGGGTTTTCACCTAAAAAATAATTCTACGATTAATCCAACACTTTAGATCAAATAAATCATACTTTATAATAAATTACTAATGTTAAAAATAACTCTCAAGAAAAGAAAATGGTATGCTTAGTTATTGATATACCATCTCTATTTTCTAAAGATTTATTATTGGAAGTACAAATGAAAATAAATGTAAAAAAAACCTCCATAAAGAATTTTACTTATTGTATTGGCATCATTTCTACTTGCTCATTATGCCTAACTTTTTCATAGGCCTAGCTTCATGGAAGCTTTAATACCAATGTTAAACCTTGAGATAGGGTAAATAAAACATAGGTAAATGAGAATAAAAGAAATATTTATTATTAAAATAATATTTTTAGATAAAATTATGTACACTCAATTAAATTTCATTGTTTCACCCTTAGGCTTAAATAAACATTACATAATTAGTTTTCATACTAAACCTAGCCATCCAACAACCAACTAACCTCTTGAATAAACTAACTCACTAACATAAGTAAATAAAACTTCCTAACATTAATTTAATAACATAACACTATTAACCTATTTATTAAAAGGGGTTATCTCATAAAATATGAATGACCCATAAAAAATACTTATAAACAACTAATAATATAAAATTTGGATCACACAACCCAACACATAACTTACATTTAGGATCACCATTTATGAAATTATTGGTCTTGTTGGAAATTTAGGAATAATATATTTCAATGAGTAGGGTATGGGTCATAAAATATCTTATGAATAAAATTATTCACATGATAAATATCAAGAAGATGTTTGAGTGATAATTCAATTGTCTCTTGATTTGAGAAGACAATTATGAGGAAGTTGGAGTTTTTTGGACCAAAGGGATTAAAATGGATTACAACCTTATATAATAGGTTTGCACTAGGAAGATCAAGGTTCTAAAATATAGGAGGGATACCACATGAAGAATTAAAGGGTCCATAGATCTTAAAGGGTCCTCAAGAGAGATTAGAGAGAAGTTTCAAAGAGGAGTTACATAGTTTTATATAAATAGTGGGATCATATAGCTTGAGAGGATTTGATGAAAATATGATATAGTATCTAAAAGAGAGTCAATTTAAATGTGGATGTTGATAAGGATAATTTTAATAAATAATAAATTTATTTTATTTGTGACTCTTGTTCCATATAAAAGTGATTCCCTACACTAGGACCCCATACTATGAGTTGTACCACTTAATAATTGGGTTCTCTAGTTGAGAATAATATCTTTATATTCACCTAAAACATATCTCATAATGTGTCAATTGAGATAAGGGAGAGCTATATGCATTGATAATCTAACCCAAGTTAAGTATCTCTATCCCTAAACTATTTTATTTTTCTGCTTATATATATTAATATGATATATTAGTATCTTATTGTATTCTCCATAGTTTCTTTTATGTTATATTCACATGATGATATATACTTATTTATATACCTTTTAGTTATTTCATAGTAGAATATATATATATATATATATATATCTTTTTTTCACTTATTTTATAACTTTAATTAAAGTTATTTTTATTCCTTAGTTTCATAGGCTTTCTAATTATAAGATTTTAACTCCATTTTAAAATAATTATTTTTTAAGACCATGCCCCATTTTACGATGTAATATATTTTATGTATGTTGGATCTAGTACAACATTCTCCATTTTCATTTATCAAAGGTATTTATATTATTGACCATATTCATCCTATTTTTCACACTTTTCTTTTCTTAGTTTCTTATCTCTGTCCATAATTTTAAATGATGCCTAATTTTAGGTTTTTTTAGTGAGCCTATACCCATTTATAATATGTATGGATTTATCATTTATCCCTTATATTTCCACCATTTAAATAAATTACTCATGGTATAAAACTTCTCAAATAAAATCAATCATTCCATTTTCCATGGTAAAACATATCCATATTGATCTTTCCATTTTATAAAGTTATATTTTGGACAAATATGCTTATGGTATTATTACAATTTATTATGATACTTGAATTATTGATTATCTCATGGATGCTTATCATATCATGATTAAATATCAAATAGATGATATTACCATTTTTGGCATGAATACCATGTTTTATTAGGTTATGTTCCATTTTAGTGTTTGGTTTTGTGTGATTGTGTGTATTTTTATGCCCAATACCCATGTATAAAATTTTAGTGAGGAAGGTGACTTGGTTCTATTGTAATAATACATCTCCATAAGGAAATATAGGAAGGAAGTGAAAACCATATCACTATGATGATGACAAGACCCACACAAATAAAGAATGGTTCTAAAATTTAGAAGGTATGCTTTTAGTACTTCTCATTTTATTAATAATATTTATAAGTTAGGATACATTGTCACCATACTCATGGAAAAAATATTAATTTATATAGAAGCACTAAAAGTGAGGAAATTGAATCTCTTGATAATGAGAAGAGGCTCCATACTAGCAAGGAACCACCTCCATTAAAATGTAAATAAAAGATTTAAATTTAGTGTATGAATGAGAGGTGAATATGGAAAAGCTAGACTATTAACTATCTAAACTTGAGTTATACTTAAATTACATCAGATTAATGAGTATCCCTAAATATCATTTACAAGATTAATTCTATCTAATAATACATTAAATTAATTATTAAGTTATTTTAATTATTTGGTAATGAATAAGCTACCACCAATTATTAAGTGGGATTAATTTAATTTTTTGATCAATAATCAATTATATCATATTTCCTATGAATAGAAAATATCTATTATTTGGAAATATCTTAGTTAATAGCCATGGTAAAGTATGAAGGATTATACTAGATTTTTTTGAAAGATGACAATTAAAATTGGTCAATGCACATTTGATCCTAAAATATTGATCAAATATGTTGGGTTATTACACAATAACTTGAAGAGGAAAGTGTTATTATCTAAGCCAAAGGATATTAATGATGCTTGTTTTCATGCACATTATATTGAGATGGATTGAATCAAGGGTCTATCTCCTTGTTCAAATGGTAAGGAAGGTGTGTTTAATGATACTTATATTTTTAATAAATAATACATAAAGAATTATGGGTGACATAATTTTAATGGTTATAGTGAAGATACATGATCAAAGTTGCATCCAAAAACTGTTTCCCTTTCAGAATAAGAGGAAGAATAAATTTATGACATCAAGTCTAGAAAAAGAGTATGGGCACAACTACTATGGGTAATAGGATGTATTTTTAACCTCCCTTAAAATTAATGTATTTTCGGTTAATGAAACTATAAAAAATGGTGAAAATTTTAAAATTTTGCATATAAAATTGCATATTAAGAAGACAAAGATAACTTCTCTTTTATCATTCATGATTTTAAGAAAACTTAATTAGTGAAGAGTTGGTAGATAATGTATACCAATAATTTTTTCCACTTTGTCATTTTATGATGCTATATTTTTTAGTGTCTTATTGACTCATAAATATCCATGAGTGAAAAAATTAAAGGGTGCACCAATAATGGGGTGGTAAAGGATCATGGTGATTTGTGAGATATGTTGTTATTCTATCCTAATTTCACCATTTCCAATATTAGTTTTATCTCCTATGAGTGATACCCATATGTCTGCCATATTTTTCTCATGTATATAATTTATATCTTTAAAATATCCTATGGTATTACCCTGGTTAATGATATGTTTTTATTCTATCTTGATTACACCATTACTACTATTAGTTTTATGTATTTTAAGTGCCTACCCATATACCTCTCCTATTTTTCTCTTGTCCAAAACTTACATCTTCCATATATACTATGGTATTGGCTTGGTTTATACCATGTATTTTGTGCCTTCACACTTCTTTTACTATATCAACTATCCCAATATATTTTTTATCATATTCTCTAACATTTATATTGTATATGCTTGGTTGATACTATTCTATGTAATCTAACTTCTTTCAATAATATCTTCATGGTTGATACCATAATATTATAGTATACGGTTGGTTTTGGGTATCGAATCGATAGATATATGGGTTATATCTATTTTCTAACATATTAGATACCATTTATTTACCCTATTTTCACTCATACATCTTCCTTAAGTACATTTGGGAGTGTTATTTGATTATATCCTTATATTAAGGATTATTTTCTTCTAGTATCATTAAAAAAGAATAGGAGAAGACATTGTTAAATCCTAGTTAAGGACATCTTTGGTATTCATCCAACTATTTTAGGTCTTCAAACTAAAGAATTATCTTTCAAATATCCACTCAAGCCAAAAAGGATATTTAAGCATCAATATTTCCACCCAAAAGTAAATATTTATATCTCTACAATCTTTAATTTATTTACTTAATAGATTATACATTACCTATTACTTTTGAATATATGTATGCATATCTTTGTCTAGTCCTTATCCACACAAAAAAAGATAGTTTGGTTATAAGACCAATTACATTTTCTAATATAGGTTGCCTAGAACCCCATTTGGTTGACCATGGAACCTAAACACTTTCTAATTATTTCAACCCATCCTTTAGTTTATTTTATCTTATATAACCATTTACTTTACAACCATAGTATATCATTATTGAAATATAGTGAGAGATACATCCTTATGTCATAGGCTTAGGATTCATAACCCTTCCCTATTGATATTTAAATTATAGGTTACTCTCTACTATATCTACATAATTCATTTGGTCCTTACCTGATCATCCAAGTATCACATCTTCTATTTGATTGAAACTATTTGATTCATAGTCTATTGAGAGAAAGAATATAATTATAGGTCATCTTACCTTGTGAATACATTCTATTGAACATGAAATTAATATTGTTACACCTTAGATTAGATTAGTTTCATATTTCTCCTTCTAATTAATTATAAAAACATTTCAAAGAATCATCTTTATTTTAATCAAACTTTAATGGCCAATGTTATACCAATTGTTATATTTATAGATTGTATTGTCCATCTTGATATAGTTTTCTATATTTCTACCTATGGTATCAACCCAAAAAAATACCATTATGTATATTTAAAAATGTATCAGCCAAGTTGATATGGTAATTATTTTCGTATTCATCATTAGTGTCCCCTTTTTACAAAGTGTATCAGCTAGACCAATACAACCTATTATTTAAATTCAGCAACTAACTATATTGACTTGATTGATATTTTCTATTTATCATGACCAATTTACCTCATAATGATGTCACATATTAGGATATTTCTAGTGATCCTTAATCTAATCTTATTTTCATGATCTATTTTTTTCGTCCACATATGACCGCCATTTATAACAACTCCTCATGGTGCAACTATACCACATTTTTCATGCATAAGTATCCAAATCATATTCTCCCCACTTTTGATGATACCTAAAGTGAGATTAAATATTATCAATATGGTCCTACCATTTATGATGATCCTTATTAGGTTCCTAATGAAATAAATTTTGACACTTATAATACTGACAAATATTTTCAATCATGATCTTCCCCTTTATGATCCTAGTGATTCTTATTTTTTGGGTGAAATCCCTAATGATGGTACTTATAGTGATACTAAATATTATTAATATGGTACCCCTATTTATGAATATACATATGAAAATACCAATGATGATACTTATGATGAGACTAATAACTAAAAATAGAGTCCCCTAATATTTAATGATCTCACTTTGCCACTTCTCACAAGGCTAAAAATCAATACCATGATTTTCCCATATCTGATATGATTATAATAAAGGAGAGGATAATATAACAATATTAAATATTCCCATTGATGATGAATATGACATGGAAAAGTTTCCATCATATAATTTTTCCATCTTTAGCATACCAACTACAAATCAAGTAGTGATAATAAAATTTTCCTTGATGTCTACCTACCCTCTACCCTACCCTTGGAAGGCCTTATAAGAATGACTTATAAAAAATCCACTCACATTAAAACAACTATTTTCATAGAATTAGATTATGAATAAAACCTAACACAAGTGCCTATAACAATACACATTATAGGTGATTTTGATCCTTGAGATTTTATAAACATTCTCAACTATCTTACTTCAACCTCTTCCTATCTCCCCAAATCACCACAAAAATCACTTATTTCCAATAGTAATAAGGAACCTAATACCATTAAGTTACACCCACTTATAATTAACTATATTGGCCTTAACCCAAAATATCCCATTATAATTCTTTTACCTACAATCAACTTCACTATCCATGACCTAAAATATGCCATTATAACTCAATTTATCTCAGTAAACTATATCAACCTAGACAATATAGTCTACTTCAATATTTTTTCATTAAACTATATCAACCTAGCCACTAAAATATTTTCCATTCTTATTTCATTAAACTATATTGACTTAGTGGATTCAATCCATTTTAGTTTTAGTTAACTAGATTATATTAACCTAGATGATACATTTAATTTTATTAATTTTCCAAAAATAATATATCAACTTAGTGGATATAAATCATTTTATTCCTATGTCTATAGACTCTATCACCTTGACTAATACCATATGTATATAAAATAAAATATAGATGAATTATTAATCAATCCTATCTTGGAGAAGATAAATCCTGCTTACACTTTTATTTTTTTGATACATTATATATTTAGGGTCATGACGAAGATAGATCCACTAGTCCTAACTAAGTGATCTCTTACCACAATAACATCACTAGATAGGGTTATAAATACTATAATAAAGCAACACTATGAAATAACCCTAGAAAGGTCATATGTTTTCATATTCACTAAGTAAATTACAAGTAAATTAAAATCTAATCTAGTGCTCACCAAAGCATGTGGTACAAAGTGGGATAATAAACATAAAAATTAAACATGCACAAAAGATGTATACTCAAGTCAATGTTTAGGAAATCCTAATGCATGGGATATAATTACAAATGTAAATTTATATAATCTTACAAAGGAGGAATAAAGTTAGGAATACTTACATTTAAGTACAAATCCGTTAAGTCTCAATCTCTCCGTTGGCCACGGTGATTCGTAATCAGTTGTTATGGTATGTAAGGATAACAAGGTTAAGTCATATCTAGGCTACATAACTTATATATTCATCCAAAATAATTATCCATAAGATAAGATACATATCTCTAAAGAAATCATTTAAACTCTAAGTCTTTCTCATTAAGTATAATGGTGGATAAGTAGATGCATAATATATTCTTCTTCTTTTTCTGTCTCTCTCCTAAATGATGAAAATAGATGTGTATATATAGTTTAATATAACCCAAAACCTTTCTAAAAGTTTAGCCTATAGGGTCATATCAATTTTAATCTATATAATTAATTGATAAAAATAAGTTAGGTCCTAGCCTAGGTCAGCAAAGGCCAACCTAGACCCATAATATGCTTCTATTAATTTCAATACAGGGTTGACCTAGGTTGACAGTGTAATGTAAACTATCAAAAAAGGGTTTAAGATTAGTAAGGGGATAATTAAGGTGGTGAATTTATTAGAGGAATGTGTAAGATAAGTAATAAAGGATTAAGAAAATGTATAGGATAAGGTTGTATTGATATCAAGTGGTGATACAGGGGACAATAATCATGTAAAGCACCAATGGTCTATCCACCTCTTTCCCTCTGTACCCTTTAATGTGTGAATTTATAGATATTGAGACTTTATGGGTTATTACAAGAGATAAAGTATTAGTAATTAATTATTTTTTAAAATATTATGTGTATACATATTCCCCACTTGAATCTCATCATGTTTCATGTAGGTGAAATAGGGGGTGGTGCTTTGGGAAAAGAACATAACATTGAAGTTAAATAATTGTAGTAAGAAGTGATTAAAATAAATGATAAGATAGAATTGAAAAATGTATACATTTACTTACCTTAGTGATTTAGATAAGAAATGAATTAAAATAAATGTGAAGGCATCTAATGTAGGTAACATTAGATGAACCTTTAAAAATTAACAAAAAAGAGTAAAAATCAATTTTTTGTAAAAATATATGTAATATGTGAAAAATATTTTCTATGATGTCAAGATTCCAAAACATATTTTGGTTAAAAAAAGAGCTAGTATAAATAAATATATGGTCAAAAAATGGAATATGGATGTAAATATTTGATAGGGAAATATTTTTGAATGGTAAATATAAATTGGGTGCAAATCAATTCATTTGTTATTTTTACTATTCTAAGAAAACATTTCTCTGAGATACCTAATTTGTGCTTAGAGAGTGACCATGGTGAGGAGATGACACCTATGAAATGGATGATGCATACCATTTATATCTAGTGCAACACAAGTAAGAAAACATGAATTTAATGTTTTTAAATAATTTTATTTGAAATTAAACTAAATACATAAAATTGAATGGTAGTCAAAATCTAGACACTGAAACTAACCCTAGTAAATTTTTACGTAGACTAGGGGTATAAGAGGGTACTTTTTAGGAAAATATTAGATCAATAAATTCTTAAAATATTTATGGTAAATGGTTAAAATTTCATCTTAGATAATGAATAGAGTCAACCTGGTTGTCTCAGTTTTTAAGGTAAAAGATAAATAAGGGTTCAACTATGTACTAGTGGGATGGTGTAGTATAACATGACTATAATATGGCCAATTTAATATCAAAGGGGTTGATTTTGTATAAAAAATAGAAAACTAATCAAATAAGATGATGAAGTAGTGAATTTGTAAATTTGTTAGAATGTATTTTAATTATTATGACATCAAGATCTAATACATCCTCTATTGTTTGATATTTTTTAGAGACACTAATGATTTTAGTTCTTGGTGGATGTGTCATGGCTACCATATATATTATATTGGTTAGTTGACATGGATAGGGCTTAACTGGTTGCCTTAGGATTTGATGACATTATGGATATGCCATGGATCCCTCTAAGTGTTTATCTCATTGTCATCTTCTTAAGAGCATGGGAATGATTGATCAAAACTTTTCAATGAGAGGTGGAGGGGGACACCATTGAGGTGGATATTAATCTAGAGGATGACAATGCATTAATTGGACTTTATATAGGCATGACACCAATAATCATTGATACAACAAAGATAGAGGACAAGAGACAAACCTTAGTTTAGTGTGATACAGGTTCAAATAATATCTACCCTAGATTATATGTGAACTTGTTGAATGTTTACCTTGTGGCCATTTCAGACATCTAGAAGGTTTTCATAGGACTTGTGACAACATGATTTTTATGTCACAAGTTAAATAGTAAGGTACCATTATACATGATAGCCTTATGTTAGTTGATATTGGATCAAGGAGTGCTATATGATTTTGTTTTTATCATCTAGGTCTAGCTCATGCATGATATTTATGAGATGTTATCTAAGGGGTAGAAGATGATGGGACCAATTATACTTTTGCGTGCATGGATATATAATAGGTTTCATATGTATCAACTAGATATGTCACCCTATACAGTTGATGATAGGTTACCTTATGTCATTCAATAGAGGTAGGACTTTGTAGCATAGGATGTGATCCATGTTTCAACATTATAGACTCTAACATGAATTTGAATAGTGTGGCATCCATACACTCACATAGATTTCATATGGCCTAGTTAGGATACCATTGTTATAGGTTTAACTCATGTAAAAAACATGAGCCATTACACTTCATGGGTGCAACCTCATCAAATGGATCACATACCTAGATATCTAGGACTTACCCATATAGTAGCTTCTCTAGTAGTGCCTACTTATTGAGCATGAAATGTTAGAGAGACAAGATGGAGATGAGGCATAGGGGTACCTATGGAGATATTGGTAGTTAGGTTTTAATAGGATAGACCATGGGTTGGTCGATCATGATAGCAAGAGGTAGTGAGGCTAGGAGGAGATGTGGATTTGGATGTAAAGGAGAAGGGTGCACAACATGCATGAATATAGATGTGGTAGTGACCATCACAAGCTAAATAGAGATAAAGACATTGTAAATGTGAGGAGATGTAAATTATAGCTGCCATGTAGTGGGATCTTGAAGTAGTTCTAAGACATAGTTGGTCCATAGAGAGACAACTGAGGAGGGAACTATAGTGGGCTCAGGTGGTGACTCTTGGATTTACATCGGTGTGGAAGCATTTGACAAAGGAGGTGCTTAATGTGAGAGAAAATGGTGATACCATTGTTGGAAATACAAGCATTGGTGAGAATTTTTTTAATTTGATTTATGTTTTTGAATATAGAAAACTAGTTACATTGTTGATGGTGATAGATAAATGATTTGATTTATATATATATATATATATATATATATATATATATATATGTATATATATATATATGTACATAAATATATATATATATATATATATATATATATATATATATATATATATATATATATATATATGTACATATATATATATATATATATATATATATGTGTGTGTGTGTATATATATATATATATATATATATATATATGTGTGTGTGTGTTGATTGTATTCATTTATCTCACGAGTTGTACTTGGATTTGGATGTGGATGCATGGATATATTTCCTTTATAAAACATGTATTTAGATTTTATTGTATATTCTATGGGTATATGTGATGTGTGTTTTCTTTTCTATCATTATGTGATATACATCCATGGTTAAAAAGAAAAAGGCAAAAATTATTAGGAAAAGTATAAGTACTCAAAATAAATGTAATACACACTATATCATGATGAGAAATGTGTAATAACAAAAGATGAATAAATATAAAAAACTAAAGATGGGAAAAAGGATTTTTTTTAAACCATAAAAAGATTTGCACCAAATTAAAACAAATAAAAATCACACTATATCATGTTGAGAAGTATGAAAATATTGTAATAAAACAGAAGACACATGAAAAGGCAATGGTATAAAAATAAAATAATTAATTCAATCAATCATGCTAAATAAAGTTGGGAAGTATAAAAATAAAGACAAAATCTAAAAAATAAATTTTATTAATCACACTAATTCAAGATAGAAAGTACGAAAAATTTAGTAAAATGGTTTTAATCATACATGCAATAGATAAATGAAAATATAAAAGTGAAGGACTTATTAATTAAGCATAAAACATACTAAATCAAGATGGGAAGTATGTCAATGACATGTAAATCATAATCAAACACTACTTATCTCAAATTTGATGCATATAATTTCATTGTGACTTGTTTATTTGAATATTTTATTAGGAGGGCCTAGTCCTATCCATGGTATTACATTGCAACTCACAAGGGGAAAAAAAATGAAGTGAATGGTATATATAATGCTTTATTATGGTAATTTGTGAGGAAAGCCTAGTCATATCCATTATTTTACACTGTAACTCATAAAGTGAAACCCTAGGGGGAATTATCAATTAAAAAAATTCCTCAAAGGGAAATATTATAAATGTTTTAATGAAAGAGGTAATGTAAAAATCATGACATAGGCTTCTAGGAGAAGACCTTAGGAAACATGATCCATATTAGGCATACAAAAAATAAACTAAGAGTTTAGTGGCCATCAAAATACAAAAGATACCTTATCAAAATAAGCACAAAGTTTTATAGGAAAATAGGTGAGATACTAAGATAAATTTATAGTTGGTTATATGAATAGGATAATTAAAATGGACTTATCTTCTCACAACATGTTCCCTATTCCTCAAGATCTCTTATAGATATATCAATCTACTGAGAAGACTGGGTACTTGTGCGAGAAAGTAGGTATCACTAAAAGTTTTTTTTTATTCTCCTTTCATAATCTACTAGCCTACCAAACCCCAATATACCTCAAATCTATCATGAGACAAAATATTGATTTTAAACTTCAATTATAAATATGAGATGTGCTACTAATCACATGTTCTAGTGTGATTTAACTTTTGAAATTATATGTTTCCTTTTGTATCTTTACCTTTTATTTAAATTATTTGGATTTTAAATTTTTTTTTATGGATTTTATGATTCCTCCTCCATATGGATTTGGAATAACCAACATGAGTGATAGTAGTGATAAAAATTAATGATATTTAGACTTTGGTTAAATGAAGATAAGTATCCAAATATATGATTGACTAAACACTTGTGTTTGCATATGAACCAATATGTAATCTCAAATTTCAACCATATGTATGATTAGTATGTGAAAGGAATATAAGGTAATAAAGGGAGATCCAAAGTAGATCAGTAAGTAGAAATAAAATAAGATGTCTTGTTTTCTATCTGAGCATATGGTAGAGAAATAATTACTAAGGCAATCAAGGTTTGCATAACCAAGTCACAATAATAATTATCTAAGTTTTAATTGAGATAAGATAGCAAAAAATAATTGGAAAAGAAAATAAATCCATGAAAGGAGTGAAATCATATATATAAGTGTTAAATCATGAAAATAATGATAAGAAGACATAATAAAAGAGGAAATTAAATGAAAATATTACCAAATAGATTTTGCACCCATTCTTGATGGTGTAGTTTATTATGCACTAATGATACAATGATGTCACCTCCTAGCTATAGGAACTTGGGGAATTTAGGTTAACCTTCATATAAGGACAACATAATTTCACTAAATTTGATGCAACTAATAAACTACTAACCTATAGATAGATTTTGCTTCTTAGCGATCTTGCTCCTAAACTAGAGTTTGACTAGGAAAAGAGTTTTGTGAAAAAAATTGCAAAACTAAAAATGGTAGTTACACCAAATATTTTGTAATGGATTTTAATTATTTATTAAATAAAAATAATATGATAAATATATTTAAATTTAAAGGAGAAAAAACTCATGCAAACGTGAAATAAAAGGCAATATTGGGTATTTTTCATACAAGGGACAAGATTCTTTATTTTAATCAAAAAATATTTCAAAAAGGTAAAATAATACCAAAAGTGAAATTTAATGACTAAAATAAGAATTAAAACATCAAAAAATATTTAAATAACCTTCCATACACAAATATTACACAAACAAGAAAGGCAAATCTTAAATTTATTCTCATTTTCCAACTTACAACATGTAGACAAGTTATTCAAAATATAGAATAATATCTATAGTAGTAAAAAGATAAATTGAATATGTAATATTGCACATATTTATATAAAAAATATCATAAAATAAATGTTTTTAATAATTAAATCCATGCATAGTTGAAGAACATGAAAAAATCTACAAACTCCATGAAAAGAGGCATGATCTATCGTTACAATGGTATCCTTGGCAAGGTGAACAAGTTGAGAAAAAGCATGCAAGAGCTAGATGATCTTTATCTATTGAAAGTGTGGAGATAACTTAGAAATCTTCATGTAATACCTTGGTATTCTTCAATTTTGTTATAATGGCTCTTCAAGCAATGGGGCACCAAATTGAAATTCCAATTTTAGAACAAAATATAGATTTAGATAACATAAGTTACTTTTTGTAAAACCTTAACTTGTAACTTTTAAGTGGGACTTTTACAACTTTCAAGTCACACAATATTGTCAAAATTGGAATTGAATTTTATAGTATGTGTTTTTACAACTTAAGAAACTTAAAAAATGTCAAAATGAAAAGTGTAATTTGCAAGTTTGATTTTCACAACTTTTAACCTGTCAAAAAGGAATATGGAAATTACATGTGGGTCTTTATCAAAAAGAGCTATAAAAATGATAGTTGTAATTTAAAATTTGTGTTTTTGTAACTTTACAATATTTTTACAATTATGAAAATACAATATACAATAATGTTTTTGATACAAGGAATTAATATACAATAAAAACATTCAATGACTCTTTATCCTTCTTGACTTGTATCTTCTCAATATATGTGTCAAAACTATTGAAGATCTCCAAGATTATGTCTTCATCAATACCAAAAGAGTATAGGTGATGTATCATGAATTATTCTATTATATCACATTGTTCTCTTTGAAAGTCTCTATATTCTTGAGTCTCTTTTCCCATTTGATCCAATTTGTTATGGTACTTGATGAAATGGTGGATAACCTCAAGTTGAAAGTCATATCTCTTACCTATTCTCCTTCAACCACTTGTTTAAATTTATTCTAAACTTCCTACATTTAAAGGACCTAGTTTTACTTATCTATTTCCTACCACAACAATTTATTAAACAAATATTCAATGTCATATACCATATTAGTCACCTTGTCATGTGAAACTTAAGATTTATTGACACTATCTTTAAGTATCTTTATTGTGAATTGAGATAATCTATCCAACTCCTATTTCTCTAAATCATTTCTCAATATATTTTATGAAAGGAGGATGCCAACATGAATTTATTTAATAATAGTCAATTTTCGATAGAAAAGATTCAATATTTCTATCTCTTCTTGATACTTATTTATTTGTTCTCTTAGGATGACCCTTCTCTCCTTTAGATTTGTATAATGGTATATTACCAATTCACTAACTTTTTTACCCTTTAATATGAGTTCTTATACCCATTCCTTTATGGCCCTCCTTATGCTACAAAATTTTTCACTACATAAAGTGTTCCCTGATCTATGATTTGAGTAACAGGTTATGTTGGTTGAGTAGTGGGAACAATGAACTTCCTGAGTGTAGTCATTAGTTGTTGAAACTTGTTCTTTAGTGATTCCTTAGTGACCTTTTCACTATATATTTTATCAAATAGAGAGTTAATGAAATATTTAACATCATGTTTCAATCCCTCTCTTTTAGGATGTCTAAGGTGAAATTTTGATACCTAATAATCCCTGCCACTAGATCTTTTTTTTTGGGTCTGGTGATTACAATATCTACATACTTTCCCTTTCTAAATCATATAATATTCTTGAAATGGTCTAGGGAGTTGGATTGGAGTTCCTATGTGCATCTTGGAGACCAATATCCAATGTATTTAAGGACACCATCTACTTGAATTTCTTTCCCATTGTCTGTACTAACCAATTAAGAGTAACATCCTATTGTGCTAACACTATCACTTGAGAATCTACATATAAAGATGTTGCACTAGTGGGCATGGTGATAAGTGTTGTATCCTATAATTATATTATCATTGACTATCTGACATATGTGTTTACCACCTCTTCTTCATCTATGAGTTGAGGGTCCACATTTGTATTAGTGTCTTTCTCTATCTCTATCTCCTCTTTAGGGTTTGGGGTTACTATGGAAGTAGAAGAGGTGGGGGTAATGGAAAGAGATGTGTGTATTGTGGGTGTGGGAGATGGAAGTGATATCAATGGAGAAGTAGACATAAGGAGTTATAATTGATCAACCTATGGAAGTGTAGAGTCCAAAGCCTTAAATGAGTCAATAAAATTGGTAAGCACATTCAAGGTTGGTAAATAAGGAAATATCAAAGGGGATAAAGATTTATTAGTTGTCTTATTGGTTGGGATGGCCATCGAGATTATATTCATAATGACTAAATTCATGGCTATATACTATTGTGTAGTGTTGGTGATTAATGGAATGGAAGGAATTGTAGATGAATTTAGAGGAATTATGGAAGGGGGAGTTAGATTACAGAAGAGGGAAGTGAAATGGAAACCTGAGTGTCCAATTAAGGGAAAACCTAAGTGTCTAATTGAATGGTTTGAACTATCAGTAATGGAATTATTAAAATAGGTAAAATGGTAGGAATGGAGGGTGGAGTCACATGGGGTGAAGGAGGAGTGGAGACATGAGAAAGAGGTGATGGAGCTACATGAATGATAAATATAGTTGGATGGAGTATCAAAAATATGGGATTTGTAACTATAACTAAGATGAGGGTTGAAACTATTATTGTTTCAACTATAACTATGTCCTCAGATGAAATTACTATTGGTTAGTCTAGTGTTGCTCACTAGCTGCCTGGTTATCCCTTCATAGCCTTTGATTTATTATTTATATTATGCAAGATTATTGGCTTATCTACCTATTCTAGGAGTGTTATACCACTATAACCTTCTTTTGATGATGGTAATCCCTTATCCTTGAGATCTAGTAGTTTTCCACTAATGCTTACTATATCTTTTCTCACATAGATTGATTTAACTCTAAGCCAGTTGAGTGTTTTATTTATCATGTGAGTGGTTCTACCCATTAGAGAAAAAGACTTAGGAATAAACCACCTTACTACTCAAAGGGCTAAGCATAGATCTTATTTTCATAGTATATATTGTCTACTAGGGACTCATTATCCACCAAGTCCTTGGGGATAGGTTCCATGTCAAAATATTTGCCCTGATCCAAGGTCACTCTTTAATATTCCTTTAATCTTATTTCCTCTTCATCATCTAATTCCTTCTAGTAGTCTTCAAATTAGGGGAAATGAGAATATGTTGAAACTCCCAATGTACTAGTGATGTTTTCATGAACATCATAGAGTGTCTTGCTTCCAAATCCTTCAAGGTCATTTGTGTCATTTTTGAATTTGCACACTTGGAAGTTGCTAAGGAATGTCATGTGTACCTACCTATGTTGATGGGAAAATTAATTCCTACCTTATGTTTGTTGGATAACAACTTGTGATTTTCAACTAGTTACCTCACTATCTCCATCAAAGCCCATATGTCACTCACATGCCTTAGAAGTGCGTAAGGACAATTGTTAAATCTATATACTCTAATGTATAGTACATGGGGAATTGGATGAAATCTGAACCTTAATTGGTAATATTTGAAGTGGAAGCATTAGAGAATCTCTTCCTCTCTAGTTCTTTGTCAAACATAACTATGATGTAGTAGATGAATGCATCATTTACTCTTCTAAAGTGCTACTTATTGGCCTCAAGAGTGAGGTCAAGGTAATAATTTAATACTTTATTTGATGGTTTAGATAATATGTTGATTCTTAAAAAATATCCTCCTTTGGACGATATATAAACTAAATAAGAAGTCATATAAAATTTCCCTATGTTTTGAACCTCCATCAACTACTTATGGATGGATTCACTTATGAGTTATCCATCAGTTGCTTGTGGATGGATTCACTAATGAGTTATGCCCAGTGGATGTTTTGTTGGTTTTGGTGGATCACCTATATATATTGGTACATCTAGTCTTGGAAAATCTCCATATCAAGGCTACCAGTGATATTATGCATTAGTATGATGATTTCACATACTTCATCCTTAAAATCAATCCTTACTAATGTTTTAGGTAATCTGGGATATGTAGCCCTATGTATCATTAGCCATTGTTTGTTCATTAATCTTTAACATCTTGTGTTATTTTCTTGAGAGAATTTCCTTGAGGACTCTAAAGTTATATTTAAGTAACTCTAAAATTTAGATATAAAGAAGATGGAGTCTATGTAATTTATGTCTAGATTTTGAATCCTTTCCCCTTTTTCATTTAGTATATCTCTCTTATTATCATCATAATGCTTTACTAGAGTGAGTACCAACTCAGGGCTTTACATAGTTAGGGGTAATGTTTTAACTTATGGTAGCCTGTAGTCCTAGATGTTTTGGATCTTGTCATGAATGAATTCAACATTTATTATAGTCTAAAAATCACCTAGGTCAATGTAACCTAGGTTTATGTTTGTAATATCAGTTGTATTGGAGTATAGGTTGAGTATAACACTAGGTCATTTAGATTTAAACTTCATGTCTTTCCCAGACATGGATTATGGAGAAATTACTAGGGCAAAACCAACTATAGAGTTGGTAGGATTTGAAGGTGCAAAATTTAGGTGGAAAATCCAATGGAGATTGAAGTTATACTCCACACTAGAAAATCTTGTGGGATTGTGAGGTTGTAATTATAGGTAGGAATCTTTGGTGGAGATGGTAGTTGTAAATTGAACTTGTGTTCCTTGGTGATAACTCAAATAATGATCAAGATTGTTCATTGCATTGGAAAATTTTATGGCATTATGGGGTTGCAAATGCAAGTTGAAATCCCATGGGTTTTAGAGGTGTAAAATACAAGTTTAAAGTCCATGGAGATTATTAATGAATATTTCAAAGGAATATTTGCTGGTTAGGGAATCTTTAGAGAAATATTTGACTAGTTTTTTAGATTTTACAAACCCTAAATTTTCTTAGTAAATGAAAATGCGAGGTAAGGATTCAACTAGGAAATAAAACAAATTGATTTGAAATAATTTTAAGAAAACCCTAAAAAATCTTTGAATAAGTAAAAATCCCAAACTTATTGACTAAAATAGGAAGAAAATGCAAAAAATTAACCTATCTTATTTTAGTAAAGGAAAAATAACAACTAAAATATGTTGCGAGGGAATACCAAGTATAGGTAGCAATGTTGATCATGGTTTGAAGCATGGACAAGGTCATAGAAAAGTGGCTTGAAAGTTTGAAGGCATGGTAGTGTCACTTAGAATGTTCATGGTTCGAGGTGCAAGCTCCAAATCTAGATTAGCAAATTTAAACAATGACCTTTAAAATCCATAATTTTCTTTATATAAGACCCCTATAATAAATTACTTAAGGGTGGTGGTTGGTGGAGATCCAAAGTCTACAAACACATTTAGAACTTTTTAATTTTTCTAATTACACTTTGACTTCTAGATTCCATGAGCTTGTCTTGTTTGAACCTTTGAAAATGGGAAGGCAAAACTTAGGGAGCAATTTACAACTTTTCAAGTTGAAATTTACACTTGGATTTTTAAATTATGTAAGAAAGGTGGTTGGTGGGAAGTGGAACTTGGATTGAAATTTCTAAATTTTTTATTTGAAATTTTCAACTAGAGTTTCGATTTCTAGTTGGTGTGTTGTGCAGAAAGCAAAACTCTTCTTGGAATTTGTAATTTTACAAGTTGTAAATTATGAGTGGGGACAATTTCCTTGGGGTACTTGGTTTGTGGTAAGCATAACTCTACTTACAATCTGCAATTTTTCAAGTTGTAAATTATGATTGAGGTTTCAATTTTTTTCACAATGTGTTTAGTAGGAAGCAGAGTTTTGGATATAATTTCAAAATTTGTGAACTTGAAAATTATACCAAGATTTCCTATTTCTATAAAATAATGTATTGTAGGATCTAGAGTCTAGGAATTAATTTGTAATTTTACAAACTTTCAAATTTTAGCCCACTCTCTAGTTTCTATCTACTTAGGGAAATAGGTGTTTTGAGTCAAATTAAGGCATTTTTCCAAAAAATTAATGGGTCTCCCTTAGGGTACTTGACATTTTCACATTTTTGGGATAAAAATATCTATATTTTTGACAACCTCTATGGGGTGATTACCTATTAATCAATTTATTTATAATAGCCTTCTAATTTATTGGGCATGGAGTCATTTTAAGCATAACACACTTTAACTGGTGAAGAACAGAACTGGGATCTACATAAAAAAATATGGAAAAAAATAGACTAAAGAAAAAAAATTCCTAATGAGTTGACCTATGAGAAAAAATTTATTTAAAAAAAACTAACCCTAATATATACATAATTTATTTTTTTAGGAATGAATTCTAACCTCAAAATCAATCTTTGAGATATATCCCATTGACTAGGATAGGCATTTCTAATATATCAATATTGGATAGTTGAAATGCATTATCTCCTTTGCACTGAGTTATAATGTATGTACCACTTTATATTACATCAAATTTGGTGTGCTTACTTGGTTTAGCCTTGTCTACATCCTATTTGAGAACCATGTCTCCTTTCTTGAAGCTATTGTCAGATGAAATTTGTTAAAAGTCCTCTTTGTTTGAACTTTATTTGATTCTAGAACTTTCATTGACTGCTTCTTTACTTCTTCTAGTTTCGTGAGTTATACCAATCTTATTATCATTTCATCATTATCAATCAAATCCAATTAATGATTGAGTTCTAGATATGGTAACTCAAATGACAATAGGACTCAGACTTCCCTTCCATATACCAATATGAATGAAGAGTTGGCAATGGCTCTCTTAGGGGTGATCTTATCATCCCATAGTGTTGATTTCAACTTTGTGTGTCATGTCCTTTAGATTTACTCCATTATTCTATTGATAATTATTATGAGGTTCTTATTGGTAGACTTGGCTAAGCCATTACCGTCTAGGTAATCATTTGAATAAGTACTCAAGTATACACTATGCTTCATAGCCCATTCACTCACTTGAGTGCCCATTAATGCTTTGGAATTATCTGAGATTATGGTGTGAAGAACACCAAACCTTGAGACTATGGCATCCATGAAATCCAAGATCAATGTTTCATGGTATACTTTAGTTCAATTAATTCAGTCCATCTTGTGAAATATTCCATTGCTATAAGGAATCATTTGTTTCTTACACTTGATGATGGATTGATCATACCAAGGAAATCAAATTCCCATTGAGTAAATGGTTGGTTAGCTTGAATTGGTCTGAAAGGGAAAGCTAATAATCTTTGCTTGCCTATGATGTAAGCACAATTTTCATAGTTATTTACCCATTAGATGGTATATTTGAATATGTCGAGCCAATAATATCCCTATTTCATGATTTTGATGGTTATGGTTCTTGTATAGAAATGTCCACCCAATGGGCCATCATGAAATTATTTGAGCACCTTGGGGACTTGATTATGTTCAATATATCTTATCATGACTCCATTCATATATTTTCTAAACAATATTTGATCAACCAAAACATAAGGAATGGATTGGAGTCTGAAATACCTTTTTTTGTAATATTAAAGCTTATATGGGTACTTGATAGTCTATAGGAAGATGGTCATGTCATGGATCCGACTATTGAAAAGAGGTGTATCAGTTGGTTGAGATGCACTTTGAGAATATATTGTTTTATATACTACTTTAGTAATCTTGATATCATAACCAAACTATTCACATAATCCCTTTCCCCTTACAAGCTTTGTAATTTTGATGTCCACATCATATTTCATGACTTTTATGATCTGTCTTGCCCTCTTTTAATTTATTTTTGGACTTGTTAGGAATTATTTGAAACTTTGGTGACTAACCATCAAATTAATTTTATTGTTGAACAGCATATGCCTTAACTTTTTGAGAGCTTTAATTACAATACATACTTGCTTCTCTATGAAACTATAATTTTCTTCACAATCCTTTAAGGATTGATTGAAAAAAGATATTGGTTGTTCTAATTGTTTTTTATTATCTTGGGTAGAATCATTGAGATGTTTCCATTCCCTCTAAAAGCATTGAGAATGAAAACTTTCTCATAGTTGGAGTTGTGTATTGTAGGAGTTTGAGAAATAGCCTTTTAGATGGCTTTAAAGCTATCTTTTCCCTCATGTGTCCAGTTAAAATGATACCCTTTTAAAGCATTTTAGTAAGAAGTTTTTCCATAGAGGAAAAATTTGGAAAAAATCTTCTTATGAAGTTGATTTTTTCAAGGAAACTCTGTAATCCCTTCTTATGGCTTGGTAGTGCTAATACAGATATAACACTTATTCTCTCTAGGTCTATTTCAAGACCCTCTTTTGAAATAATGTGTCCTAGTAGTTTCCCTTCATGAACTATGAAAATGCACTTTTTTGGATTGAGGGAAACTCCAAATTATCTACACCTTTCAAAAATTTCCTAAGGTGACCCAGATGTGCATCAACATGCTTTGAGTAAATGGCGATGTCATCTAGGTATACTAAGATCTTATCATTTATCAAAATCTCTAAAATCATTATCCATGTTTGTTTAGAATGTTGCATCAACATTAGTTATACCAAATGTCTTCTTTTTATATGTATATATACCTGTTTTATGATGAATGTGGTCTTGAACTGGTTTGATTCATATACTAGGATTTGGTTATATCTAGAATAACCATCTAGAAGAGAAAATCTTTTAGATCCTAATACAGTTTGTAAAATTTACTCCATGGGTGTAAGGGGATAATGATACTTTAGATATTCTTTGTTCAAATCCCTAAGACATACATAAAGCCTAATTTCACCATTCTTCTTTCTTATAGGGACCAAATTAGCAACCCAAGATGAGTGTTTAATAAGAGAAATTATATTAGCCTCTATCAATTTGGATAGCTCATTATTCATTAGGGGTTTTTTTTTTTTGATTAATTGGTCTATACTTTTATCTAACTAAATCCATATTTGAATCAAGTTATATTGTATGTTGATCTAATCTAGGGTCAAACCCTCTTAGATCATGATAACTCTAAGTAAAGTTATCATCAATTTCTTGACACAACTCAATAAAATCTTGTTTTTAAAAATCATTGCATACCTTTCCTATCTTTAGTGATTTCCCTTCTGAGATGACTACTAGCTGACAATATTTTTCATTTATCATGATATTTTTATTTTCACCCTTTAATTGATCATCTGAGTTGAAGATGTTTTCTAGAGTAACAAGACCCATGGGTAGTTTTTTTTATCTTCATCTGGATGATTTTATATCCATATTGATCTTGGAGTATTGGTTGAATTATATTAGAGAATTTAGCTTCTTCTCTTATAAAGTTGATAATTTTTTGATCACTATCAAATATTTTCCAATTGATCGTATTATTAGAAACATATGGCCTTATTATGAACCTTAAATGTTATCTATTTTTATTCTTTATTTCTTTAGGTACATTATACTAGGATCCTACCAAGGCCATATGATCAACATCTTTGTTCTATGCTCTTGGTACCACTTGAATAATTAAAGTGGTAAAGTCTTCTAACATGTCCCAAATCCTATGTTTTTAAGATCTCAACAAATTTTTCTTAGTTAGGATTTTGGATCTCACTTAGAGAATAATCAACTCACTGTCACCAAATATTTGTAGGGATTTTATCCCTCTCTCCTTAGCTAATTGCAAACCTTAAATCAAAGCTTCATATTTAGCTGCATTATTTGTATAGTTGAAATAAAGTCTAAAATAATAGAAATATCTCTCTTTTTATGGAGAGATAAATAATATACCTACACCTACATGATTCATACTTCTCAAACCATCAAAAAATAGTTACCACATTCCTTGAATATGTTTAGCTAGTTTTACTAGATTTAGGATGACTGCATAATTTTCATGATGTAATAAGTACCCAACCAATTTTATTATACATAATCATAAGGATAAAATTATATATCTAATCCCCATTTAGCCAAATGAGTTTCAAGAATCTCTTCTATAGGTGTTGCAACTTCTTGATCAACCTCCTCTTCCTAATCCTACAATATGTAATTCATGTATAGAGGGATAGGAGTGTATTGATCAATATGGTCTTTATCAATTGGATCATCTCTTATTATTACTCATGTTCCATATTTTTTCCTAAGCAACATGTAATACCATCATATAGATAGATATCCTCCCATTTTTGTAGTGAAATCTCATGAAAGACAAATGGAAAACTAAGGTGAGAGATCAATAAATGATATAAATTAGGAGATTTAAAATATTTGGAATGTGTGGATAGTGAGGTTTATACCCTTTATTTTACCTAATATTTGAATAATAGTCCCATCTAATTATACTACACATTTTGAGATAGGTGTATACTTAATACCAAGAGCAACAACTATTTTCTTAGGCATGACATAACTACTAGCCCCTAAATATACCATAAAATTATGATTGAGATAATTACCTACAATAAGTGAAAGATATAACAGGGGAAGATTACCATTTTATTTCTCTTTAGTTTTAGTTTTGGTTGACACAAATTATTTTTAGCACTAGGTTCCTTGGCCAAAAACTTATCCACTATCTAGAAGTTTTTTAAAGCTTCCTATAGCAAATCCATTTTTGCTAGAATGGGTAGTGATTCCAACTTAATGACATTAAAATTGGTCTTATTCATCTATTCAATAATAATAAAAGGGATGTTACCAACCTTCATGGGTGTCTTTGCAGGAGCTATGTCTTCCCTTATGAGATTCAAAGTTGGCACTATTGACCAAATTTAACTTTTAAGTCAAATTGGGGCACCCCTAGGTAATAACATGAAATTTAGGAATTTTATGGGTATAATATAGGTGTATAAATGCTTTTTATAGGTTAATTAATGTCATTTTATGTTATACTAGCTTTGGTCATTAGTTATTTTAGTCCTTTTAGTCATTCTGGGTCATTTTGAGGTTAAAAAGGTGTATTTAATGAGTTGTATGGGTTTAATGAGAAGTTTTAAGGTTGAAAAAGATTATTTAATTCCTTGTGTGTTCACTTTAGTCTTAAACAATTGACATAACTAAAAAGTGGTAGGTTTTTTAGAAGAAAAGGTATTTTTCTAGTGAAAGGAGAAGAAAATGGCACTTGTACATATTTCTTGGGAAGTGTACCACATGGGAAAGGATCATAAAATGTTTATTTATATTCATGATTATTATTTACATGTTTTATATTATTTTTAAGTGTTATTTATTTCTAAAAACCATTCTACTCCCTTTTCACTCTTCATGGCAAACAAAGGTGACCTTCAGCTTTTTGCTTGGTACAACTAGTAGAAAGAGTCTAAATTCATAATATTTTGGGAGATGGTAGTAAAATAGGTAAATATATTTACATAAAAATATTTCCAATTTTGGTTAACTTTTCTTCATGAACCATCCTTTATTAGCTGATTATTCTTTTCTACTTGCCAATATGTACACCCTATAGGTTTAACCTTAGTTTGAATAAATATGTAAAATAAATCTATTGTTATTGGTTCCAAATTATTTTAAATCCTTTATATAATTTTATCCATATTTGGTTTCACATTTTGAAAATATTTTATAGTCCAGACAACTCACTTTGCAGGAAGGTGTTGATAGTGGACTTGCACTCCAATTTCACCATTTATAGAAAATTATTTCTATGAAATGGATTTTATCCAATGTGGCATGATGTCTTAATTAATATAATATGGTTAGTAAAATATCATTTTACTCAAAGTTTCAATATTCAAAATGAGCATCATTGAGGTTATAGTCCAATTGGATACACAGTCAGCTCCCAATCCATCCTCAGTCTCAGTCATGATTTGTAAAGATATGAAGATGTTAATGGAGGTTTTATTATAGTATAAAGGTATTTATTAGTCTCTTTTATCATTAAAAAATATTATAAATAAAAAAGTGACACCTTAGAAAGCATGAGAAGATAGGTTTTAGTATGCACATAGCTAGGCAACCATTAGTGAAACCTATAGGTGACTTACAGGAAAATGAAATATTGGAAAGAGTATAATTGAATGGATTTTAGTTTCTGAAGCTTTAAAACACATAGTTACTAAGTTGGGATGGGGATAGAAGTGATCAAATGGCTAAAAACCATACATCTTATCCGTAAGACCACTCACTACATGTGCATCATGGTGCCCACATATAAGTGGCCTTAACAAAGATTTGAGAGTTCATTTTAGAACATTAAAGAATGAGATGAAGACATGTTTTAGGTCCTATCATGATTTGAGATCATTATTGACCATTTTGAGGTGATAGTTTGCTAAGAAAGTGTTCAAATCATCTACAGAGGTAGTGACTATAGATTCAAGGATGAAATGCCTAAAGATCCTAAACATAGGTCCAAGGGTATTTTGTGAGGATCATATAACATGGTTAAAATCAGCCTTGATACATCGTAATGAATAAATATTGTATTATATATCATATACAATATCCATGCAAGGTTTACAAAAATTAATATCAGTGGAGATTGCTTATTGAGAGCCCTAAATTTGCATCTTTAACCACTAAATTTAGGTAATAAAATCAATAGGTCAAAGATATAAAAGACTCCTTCCTCTAATATTATAATTCCAAGGAATATTATGATGTTTAGAAAGCCTTATTCAGGTAAAATAGATATGAAGGGGAATGTGACCATTATGAAGTGTTGGTTATGAGATTTTAAGACCTCATTAGCACCTACAGGCTCCTTACATACTATTCATCTAAGTCACTATTTTGACTATGTCATATAGTGAGCTCAAACAAATGACTAGAAGGTATGAATATGGATTGATTGGTATAGATGTATATTAGTGTGATCAATAACCTTTTGAGAGGATATTCAAACACTATACCTAGGTTTCAAATGTATATGAACACCTACAAGAGGATAATAGGCAGGGTAAAAAGGCATAATGTCTCATTCATGAATCCAAGGTGCATATGAAGAGATAAAGAAGGTTGGGATAAGTAATTATACTCATGAACACCTTAACCACATTCATGTTTATCTTAAAAGATATAATAAATGTGAAACAAACCTATATAGGCCCCTTATGACCCTATGAATACCTACAATCAACTGTGTGTATGACTATGTTGGTAATAAATAATGAGGTGATAGTTTTTGTTTGTTGTCATTGTCTAAATGTGATTCACAAGTTTAAAAACATTGATTAATGACCTTGGTTATTTATTGGAGGTCCAAACATACTAGTATCAACCTTATTTGAAGCAAAATAACCTATAGGTAGGGTTCTAAAGAGGAAAACATAGTCAGACAAGAACTCAGTCTAGTTATGCAAGGTGAATGAATGGTTTTAGCAAGGGTAGCAAGGGTTATTATGAAAAAGTGATTGGGATAGATTGAGAAAAGATACTATCATATAAAAAGAACATAATTCAAGGAATTATTTTCAAAAGAAAAACATGGTCCACCTCTGAACACCCCTGCATAGTCCTTTTCCTAGAAGTCTACCTTGGGTTTCTAGTCCATTTGAAGGGTCAAATGACTTAATATAAATATATTTAAATATGTATATTGTACCCATATCTTTGGTAATATCCTCAAATATTTATTTTCTCCATAAAAATAAGGGATGTGCCTTCTATTTTATCTCAGATAGAAGGCCTAGGTGAAATTGGCAAGTTTTAAAGAAAAGATGGTGAAAAGGATGTACCAAAATTTAATAGAGAATTATAAGAAGTTTTGAAAAGTTTAAACATGAATAAAAAAACATTAGGGACCAATCACATGAAATCCAAACATAATAGGGTGCCTCATGCTCTTAAGGTTACAATCAGGGCTAAGAGGAAGGGTGAAGCCTAGGGCTAGATGAAGAGGTCATCTTCAATTATTACCTTTGATATGAATTATATACTATTATAACATGATTATGAGATCATGGTAGAAGTTTCAAAACTATCTAGAATCAAATAGATCCGTAAAATGTCATTTTGAGCTCTAAAATGTAGTTAAGCTTACTTGGCATGCCCAAACCTAGTGCCCAAATGAGAGGTTAGTTGCATTTATAGCATGAGATAAGATTTAAAAACTATTAAAATAGGTGTATGGGATGATAAAAAGGTGTTAAAGTTATTTTTTTGTAATAAAAGTCATGAAAAATCTATTTTTTTCTCAAAATCTAACTCAGACCTACAAGAAAGAGGAAAACATAGGCAACTTCAAATGCTCATGTCTTCTTGGTTGATATGCATGGGAACCAAAGGAGTTTGGGTAACTTATTAAGGTAACTAAACATTAAATTTTTGGAATTTTTCTACAGGTTAGACATCATAGTTTTATGAATGAACCTTAAGAGGTCAAACAGGTGTGAAACCCTCCAAAACCCTTCCTAGTGACCCAATTAGAGAAATGAAGCTAGAGATGCATTATAATGGCATATTTTGGCCATGAAAACTATTTGAAATTATATATGACTCACTATATATCCCTTAAATGTGAATTAGTTTTATGTAATTATATAGATGGGGCGAGAAAAAGGCTATTTTGACCATTTTATGTGTTTTATAGGCTACAAAAGGATTATGAATATGAAACCAAGTTTTTGGGGAATATATATAAATTTTATAAATCCATAGTTAATTTAATTCCTTGAATAAGCTTCTAAGTGACCAAACTTGGTGGTTCAACTTAACCTATCAAAATTGGCCTAATGGACAAGCTAGTGAGAAGGGTGAAAAGCTTCACTTAAGCTAATTTTAAAGAATTATTGATTCCTCTAAGGAAATTAAGGGTATTTAAACTTTTAATTAACTCCCTCCAAAATATTTTCATGAGTAACTGATGCCTTTTTGGAATCCAATTATGTAGGGGGCATGAAAAGAGAGTTTTCTTGATAGTAGATGATGATTACTCATTTTTAGATGTTTTTAGATGATTATGACTACAAGTAATGCATGGATAGGCATGTATTATGTCATTAAAATTAATCCCAATAATCATACCTAATCATAATTATAAATGAGACATTCAAATAAGGCCAATCATGAAGGAATTTTTTTTGAATTAGAATGAGGAGTTTTATGCCACATTCTAAGAGTTTGATGACTTGTATGGATAGTTGGGCTTCTTTAATTCGAATGGATAATCCCATATATTATTTTAATCCACAAGTAACTACTTATCTCTACTTTATGAGTGTCCTTTTGACCCTTGAACTTCTCTTCTTCCCTCTCTCTTAAGTTCTATAAGAACTAGCCATTTTGGCATTGTAATGGATGTTCCACCTGATTATGGTGAAGCCCTACTCATTTGTAACCTTTATGTCAATAATAATAATATTTTTTACCTCTTCCATGATTTTTATTATTTTATTATTTTTTAG
Organism: Torreya grandis; assembly: GCA_037957365.1. Taxonomy (NCBI): domain Eukaryota; kingdom Viridiplantae; phylum Streptophyta; class Pinopsida; order Cupressales; family Taxaceae; genus Torreya; species Torreya grandis. The sequence continues at coordinate 566,954 of JARHVA010003140.1, read as the reverse complement.
TGTTTTATTTTTCATAAGTGAAGACTATGGATTCCTTAGCATGTTGTTTCATTCTTTCATACTATTTTCAGTTGGAAATATTTTTCTCATAAGGAATGTGAAGTGTTTTAGGAGATGTCAAGGATTTAATGAGTTATTATTCTAATTATTTAAATTCAAGGCCTATTTTATAGTCTTAATAACTTTTCAAATTCATACATAACCTCAAAATGTAACATTGATGTTAGAAGATGAAGATCAGAGAAGTGTATGTGCAATTTGTCTCTTGGTTTCAAGTGTAACATGCAATTGGTTGGAATTCATCATCAATTTTGGTGTATCACCTCCCTTAAGTTATTTTTATTCCATTTATCTCTCTCCTTTTTCACCCCCCCCCCCAAAGTTAAGTGTATTTTCATTCTAAAGTGGTATATCAAGGGAACTATCCCTTTCTAGAGATTCACCTCATCCTTAGGCTACCCATAAGCCTAAAGGTATTTCCATTATGCCAATTGGATGAGAATAGATTTTATATCTCCTCAAATGGTGAAAATACAAGTGATAATAGTTTTTGGCATACCTGATGGGACTTTAGTCTAAGAGTTTGGGATATTTTAGGTGTTTTCTCTCAATAATTAGCCTTTAGAGGCATCTATCAAAGCATCAATGATGAATCCAAAGATATATCAGCTAGTAAAGCAACCCAAGTTATCTATTGAAGTTTTTTAGTAACATTTTCCTTTGTTTTATTTATTTTAATAAATATTTATTGCTAATTTTGGTGTTGATAATTATTTTAGACAAGTTGGTGAGACTTTTAAAGCTTGTGCCATTCCCTATCCATATGAACAAGTTCTTAACCAGCCTTGTCTTGAAGTGTGCTAGCCTTATCATGAAGTGTACCAGTCTTTAAATGAAGTGTATTAGTCCTAAAATCAGAATTCTCCATGTCTTTATCCTAGTCAATCTAGCCACTTCTCAAGTTAACCCATTTCCACCTTCAAGAAGTCTCTTTTGAGTTATGAGAGGTAAATGTTAGATCTTGACACTCAAAGGTGATGTGGTCTAGATATTCCTAGGCACATTATTCATAAGGTGAGAAATGCATTATAATTAGTAAAAATAGAATGGGTAGTTATTAAGAGAGCTAGTTGGCAAAGGATCACAAGTGAGATGCTTGATGTGAGTGACCTAGTTTCTTCCTTAGAGGATAGGATAGGAGTTCATGAAAGGCAAACTCACCAAACCTATTAACCTTCATATCCACTTCCCTAGGTTCCTTATCATCCATAATTTATCCCTAATCATGAGCCCAATCAAGGATATCAAATTTATCATTTTCCCAATCAGTTGGAGGAGAGAGTTGAAAAGAGAAACCTTGTTTGAAGCTAGTATTGAAAGGAAAATTGAGTTAGATAATATGCATATGCAATAGTCCATCTTAGTAGTAAAGGAAGTGGAATTTAATCCCTCATTTACCTCTCCCATTTCATCCCCACCACCTTAAAAGGAGACTCATAATCTTAATTTCCTAAGTTGGAACAAGACAGTGTAGTCATGAGGAAAGAAAGAGGATAGAAATTTGGTTAATAAGGAGTGTGAATTTGTGAATGAAGTTGATCCTTTGCAAGTTATTTTTCCCCTTCCTCAATAAACCTCTTATCCTCCATATGAATTCCCTTATATTAATTTTCCTCATGAAGACTCATATGAACTTTAAGAAACACTTTTCAAAGATAACCTAGCTAAGTAAATTGGAGAGTTAGAGGCAAAGATGAGATTCCTAAGTCAAGGTGTGATGGAAGGTTTAGACCCAAAAGAAGATACTATGCATAAACATACCTATTCCACTCTTCCTAAGGAGATTACTAAATATAAATCATATGTGAGTGATATGTTTGTCATGTTAAGGTAATAAAATCAAGTGGTTTTATCCCAAGTTCTACCTCCCCTTCCTTAAGAGCTTCTAAAAGAGCCTCCTAAATTTCACTTTCAATCTATTTTTGAGTTCTATGTTCCATGTCCATTAGATATTTCATCTTGTCCTCACCCCATAACCCTTTTTATTGATGGACCTATGGTATGGGAACCTAAAGAGGATAAAATTATTTATAAGGAAAGATAACTCTTTCTTACAGAAAATCTAGCTCCTTGGCAGCCTCATTCGACGAATTCACATGATATCAAAATGCCTAATCTTGGAACCACAAAGAAGGAGATGGAAGATATTGTAACCATTGATGATCAAGGTTTTATTGTAGAGTTTTATATCCCGCTTGAAATTCCCCAAGAAGTCTTAATTAATGAGGAAGAGGTGATGTCTTGTGTGGAAATTTCTCATTGGATTGATGAGGAAGAATGTTATCCTTTTGCTAAAGAGCAAAAAATGGTCATTGATTCTTCCATCACTTTAAAAGATGTCATGGATGAGCAAGGACAAGTTATTCATAAGTATTGGTATGATATTTTTGAAATCATTGGATTAGGATATACTCCTCTTAAAGGAGGCTATGATCTGGTCAAAGATGGAGAAGGCATATTTGGCACTCAAGTGAGTATGCAAAGGAAAAATAATATTTCAAATCCATACTTTCAAAAATCATATACATTTCGTGATGATTTTTTTGAATTCATCAAGTTGGGATATCATCTTATCAATTAAATGGGAGAAACACATCAGCTCTTAAAGGATGGAATAATATCTTATTAGCCTCAATCTTCTAAGGAATATGAAACTACTCTTAAAGCCATGCCTACTAAGGAGATATAGATTAACCATGGATTGAAGAGTGGGCAGAAATATGATGTGAAAATGTTCAAGAGGGGACTATGTACATTGGAGACCTATTTGAGATGATATCCTTGAGAACAACTCAAATGAAGACCCAAGGAATAGGTCTAACCTACAATGCATCTAATTCAAGGAGAAACATGCTTGGCACTATGTTTTATCTCACAATGAAGATGATTCAAGAGGTTTTCATTTTGATCCTAGAAATGAGTTATGTTTATTATATAGTTGTGCATAATATTTTTATTTTCATATTCTCCTAAGTGCCTTGAGCACGTGTGTGTGTGTGTATCTTGTTAGTTTTGTTACCTTATTTGTGTGTGTCATTTGCTTTGTGTGGCTGAGGTAATTAGTGGTCTTGTCTTGATGGTCAATGGTCAAGTTTTCCTCATTTGTCTTAGACTTCGTATGACTCCTAAGCCATATGGACTAATAAGGCTACTGGTCTAGTTAGTATAACAGGCATACTACCCCTATGAGTCACTAATATGTTGACCAAATTTGACTTTTAGATCAAATTTGAGCACCCCTAAGTAAAAACATGACATTTATGGATTTTAGGGGTCTAATATAGATGTATCAATCTGTCTTATAAGTTAATTAATGCCATTTAATGTTATATTAGCCTTGGTCCTTAGTTATTTTAGTCATTTTGTGTCATTTTGAGGTTAAAAAGGTGCATTTAATGAGTTATATGGGTTTATTGGGAAGTTTTAAGGTTTAAAAAAATGATGTCATACCCCATGTGTCCATTTTAGGATTAACCAATTGAAAACTAAAATGTGGCAAGTTGTTTAGCAAAAAAGGTAGTTTTCTAGTGAAAGGACAAGAAAATGGAACTTGTACAGATTTATTGGGAAGTTTACCACATGGGAAAGGATCATGCAATGTCTCTTCAGCTTATCATTCTTATTTACACGTTTGAGATGATCTGGAAGTGCCATTTCTTGCTCAAAACTATTCTACTCACTTTTCACCCTTTTTGGCAAGTAAAGGTGATCTTCAAGTTTTTGCTTGGTACATATAGTAAAATGATTTTCAGATAAAACACTTTTGTAAGGTGGTATTAAACTCAAGCAGATCCATTTACATAAAAAAAATTCCATGTTTGGTCAAATTTTCTTTATGAACCATCCTTTGCAAGGTGACTATTATTTTTTGCTTGTCAATATGTACACCCTATAGGTTCTACCTTGGTTTTAACAAATCCTTATAATATAACTACTAATATTGGTTCAAGATTATGTTTAATCCTTTATATAATGTTATAAATGTTTTATTTCACGTTTGGAAAATATTTGATAGTCCAAATAACTCACTTTGTAGGAAGGTGTTGATAGTGGACTTACTCTTAAATTTCACCATTTGTAGAAGATTTTGTCTTTGAAATGGATTTAATCCAATGTGGCATGATATATTAAACACTCCAAGAGTGTTAGGACAATATATTATTTAAAAATTTTTAATTTTAAAAATGAGCATCATTGAGGTTGTAGTGCAATTGGATACATAGTTAGCTCTCAGCCCATCCTCAGTCTCAGTCATGATTTGAAAATCTATGAGCACATTCATGGAGGTATTATTATAGTCTCAAGGTGTTGAGTAGGCTATTTTAACATAAAAAAAATATGATAAAACCAAAGTTACACCTTATAATTCAATAGAAGATAGGTTTTAGTATGCACACAATTAGGCAATAATTAGGGAAACCTACATGTAACTTACAAGAAGATGAAATATGGGAAATGATATACTTGAATTGATTTCAGTTTCTCAATATTGAAACACATAGTTAAGAGGCTAGGATGGGTATATAAATGATAAAATTTCTAATAACCATACATGTTTTTCATAATACCACTCACTACCTATGTATCATTATGCCCACCTATAGGTGGCCTTGATAGAGATATGAGAGTTCATTTTAGAACATTGAAGCATGAGATGAAAACCTATTTGAGGTCCTAGCATGAGGTTATATCATGATTGACCATTTTGAGGTGTTAGTTTGCTAATAAATTTTTGAAATCACCTTCAAAGGTAGTGACTTTAGATTCAAGGACCAAATCAATAAAGATCTAAAACAAAGGTCCAAGGGTATTCTGCAAGGATCATATAACATGGCTATAATCAGCCTTGATGAATATTAATTATTAAACCTTGTAGTCTCTAGCATAGAAAATATCCATTTAAATTTTAAATAAAATATGATTAGTGGAGATTGGTTTTTGAGAGGCCTAAATTTACATATTTAACCACTAAATTTAGGTCATGAAATCTATAAGTCCAAGCTATAAAAGACTCCTTCGTATAATATTATAATGCCAAGGCATATTATCATGTTTGAAAATCCTTATGGGGGTTGAATAGATACCAAGGTGCATGGTACCATCAATAAGAGTTGGTTATGAGAGTTTAAGACCTCATGAACACCTATAAGCTCCTTACTTATAGAATATTCATCTACAATCACTATTTTGACTATGTCATAAAATGAGCTCAAATGAATGACTAAAAGGTATAAATATGGATTTATTGGTATATATGTGTCTTATTTTGGTAAATAACCTTTTTAGAGGATCTTAAAACACTATAATTAGGGTTTAAATGTATATGAACACCTATAGGAGGCTAATAGGTAGGGTAAAAAGGTAGAGTATCTCAATCATGAATCGAAGGTGCATATGAAGAAATGAGGAAGGTTGGGATAAGTAAGTAGACTCATTAACACATTAAAACTAGTCATTATTATATTAAAATATAGAATAAATGTGAAACAAACCAATTTAGCCCTCTTATGACCTTATGAATACCTATAGTCAACTGTGTATGATTGTGTTGGTAGTAAATAGCGAAGTGATGGTTTTTGTGTGTTGGCATTGTCTAAATTTGATTAAAAAGTATAAAAAAATTTATTAATGATATTTTTTATTCATGTTATGTTCAAACATATTATTATAAACCTCTCTTAAATCAAAATAGCCTACAGGCTGGGTTCTGAAGAGGAAAACATAGTCAAACAAGAACTCAGTCCAGCTATGCAAGGTGAATGAATGGTTTTAGAAAGGGTTATTATGAAAAAGTGATTGGAATACATTTATAAGAGATAGTTTAATATAAAATCACTCAATTAAATTAATTAGTGTATAAGGAACTCTTTTTAAAATCAAAACATAGTCCACCTCCAAACACCCTACACAATCCTTTATTTTGAAGTTTCTCTTGGGTTTCTAGTCCATTTGAAGCGTCAAATGACTTGATAAAAAAATGTTTCATGGTTTATAAGGTACCAATAAATTTTTTAATCTCATTAAATATTTATATATATATATATATATATATATATATATATATATATATATATAGGGGAAGCTCCATCTATTTTGTCTGAGATAGAGGGCACTTCCCTAGGTGAAATTGGCAAGTTTTAAAGAAAAGAAGGTGAAAAGGATGTACAAAAAGTTGATATATCCTTATAAGAGGGTGTGAAAATATGAAAAAATCTTTAAAAAAATTAGGTACAAAGCACATGAGAGTCAAACACAATAGGTTACCTCATGCTCTTAAGGTTTTAGTCAGGACTAAGAGGAAGAGTGAAGCCTACGGCTAGATGAAGAGGTCATCTTCACTTCTAACCTTTTATATGACTTATAACATAATTATGGGATAATTTAATAAGTTTAAAAAATATATATATGAAAATAAATCCATAAAATTTCATTTTGAGATCTAAAATACAATCGGGCTTACTTGGCATGCTCAACCCTAGTGCCCAAATAAGAGGTCATTTACATATTTAGCATGAGATAAGATATAAAAATTATTATATAATGTATATTGGATGATAAAATAGGTCTTAAATTTATTTATATACAAGATAAGTCATGAAAAACCTATTTTTGGCTTAAAATCTAACTCAAACCTGCAAGAAAGAGGAAAACAAGATCGAATAGGCAACTTCAAAAGCTCATATCTTCCTAGAGGATCTACATGGGAGTCAAAGGAGTTTCAAGAAGTTATTAAGGTCCTTTAACATAAAATTTGTGGAATTTTTATGTAATATGGATGTTAGAGTTTTATGAACAAATCGTAAGAGGTCAAACATGCCTAAAACCCTCCAAAACCCTTCCTAGTGACCCAATTAGAGAAATAATGCTAGACATGCATTCTAATGGAATAGTTTGGAAATTAAACCTATTGTAAATTTTATAGGACTAATAAATATATATCACATTCATATTATGTGTATGAACTTGTATAGATGGGGTGATAAATAGGCTATTTTTAACAATTTTGTGTGTTTTGCAAGCTATAAGAGGATTTTGAAGATGAAACCAAGTTTGAGTGGAATATATATAATTTTTATAACTCCTTATTTTAATTTAATTCATTTAATAAATGTATAAGTGTCTAAACCTGGTGCTTCAACTCAACTAGTCAAAACTAGCCTAATGGACAAGCTAGTGAGAAGGGTGGAAAGCTTCACTTGAGCTCATTTTAAAGCATGATTGATGCCTCTAAGGACATTAAAGGTATTGAAACTTTAAATTCAGTCACTTCCATATATTTTCATGAGTAATTTATTCCTTTTTTGAAGCCAAGTGTGTAAGGTGCATGAAAAGAGAGTTTTCTTGATAGCAGATGATGATTACTCACTTCTTGATGTTTCTAGATGACTAGGCCTGAAACTAGTGCATAGAGAGTCATGTTTGATGTCCTTAATTTTCATCCCAATAATTATAACTAGTACCAATCATTTATTACATGTTCAAATAATTCTAATCATGAAGGTGATTTTTTTGAATAAAAATGAGGATTTTTATGCCACTTTGTAAGAGTTTGATGACTTGTATGGACACTTCAGATTCTTGAATTTTCATGTTTAATCTGATATAATATTTTCATAAAAAATTATCTAATTCTCTCATATTTACAAGTATCCTTGTGCACCTTGTAATTCTCTCTCTCTCTCTCTCTCTCTCTCTCTCTCTCTCTCTCTCTCTCTCTCTCTCTCTCTCTCTCTCTCTCTCTCTCTCTCTCTCTCTCTCTCTCTCTCTCTCTCTCTCTCTCTCCTCTCTCTCTCTCTCTCTCTCTCTCTCTCAACTTCTATAAGAACTAGCCATTTTGGCATTGTAATGGATGTTCCACCTGAGTATGGTGAATCCCTACTAATTTATATACCTTTTGATAAATAATAATAATTATGTTTACCTCCATTATTTTTATTAGTTTTTTAATTTGGAATTTTTTATTTTTCACGAGTGAAGACTATGGATTCCTTGACATGTTGTTTCATGCTTTCATCCTATTTATAGTTGGAAAGATTTTTATTACAGGGCATGTGAAGTGTTTTAGGAGATGTCAAGGATTGAATGAGTTAGTATTTTCGTTAGTGTTATTCAAGGCCTCTTTTCTAGTCCTCATACATTTTCACATTCATCCATAACCTCACAATGGAACATTGATGTGAGAAGATGAAGATTGGATAAGTGTATGTTCAATTTGCCTCTTGGTTTCAAGTGTAACATGTAGGTGGTTGGAAGTCATCATCCATTTAGGTGTATCACCACCCTTAGGTTATTTTTATTCTAGTTATCTCTCTCCCTTTTCAGCCCCCAAATTTAAGCGTATTTGAAATACAAAGTGGTACATTAAGGGAGTTATCCCTATCTAGAGATTCACCTCATCTTTAGGCTACCCACAGGCCTAGAGGTGTTTCCATTGTGACACTTGGATGAGGAGAGATTTATTATCTATTCAAAGGGTGAAAATACAAGTGACAATATTTTTTTCATGCCTAATGGAACTTTGGTCTAAGAGGTTGAGATATTTTTGGTGTTATCTCTCAATAATTAGCCTTTAGAGGCATCGATCAAAACATCAATGGTAAATCCAAAGATATATCAGCTGGTCAAGTAGCCTAGGTTATCTATTGAAGATTTTTGGTAACATTTTCCTTTATGTTCTTACTATCAATGAAGTTTCATGGTTAATTTTGGTGTTAAAAATTGTTTTACACAATTTGGTGAGACTTTTCAAGTTTGTGCCATTCCTTATCAATATGAAAAAGTTCTTAACCAGCCTTATCATGAAGTGTACTAGCCTTATCATGAAGTTTATCAGTCCCACAATCAAAATTATCCATCTCTTTCTCCTAGTCAATATAGCCACTTCTCAAGTGAACCCATTTTCACTTTCAAGAAAACTCTTTTGAGCTATGAGAGGTAAATGTTAGATCTTGACACTCAAAGGGGATTTGGTCTAGATATTCCTAGGCACCTTATTCATAAGGGGAGATATGCATTAGAATTGGTAAAAATATAATGGGTAGCTATTAAGAGATCTAATTGGAAAAGGATCACAAGTGAGATGCTTGATGTGAGTGGCCTAGTTTCTTCCTTAGAGGATAGGCTAGGAGTTCATGAAAGGCAACCTCACCAAACCTATTAGCCTTCATATCCACTTCCCCAAGTTCTTTTTCATCCATATTTTATCCCTAATCATGATACTAATCAAGGGTATCAAATTCATCTTTTTCTCAATTAGTTGGAGGAAAGAGTTGAAAGGAGAAACCTTTTTTTTGAAGCTAATATTGATGGCAAATTGAGTTGGATAATATTCATATGCAATAGTCCATGTTAGCAAAAAAGGAATTGGAATTAAATCCCTAATTTTTCTCACCCATTGCATCCACACCACCTCAAAAGGAGACTCATATTATCAATTTCCTATGTTGGAACAAGATAGTGGAGTTGTGGGGAAAGAAAGAGGACAAAAATTTGGTTAATAAAGAGTGTGAATTTGTGAAGGAAGTTGATTCTTTTCAAGTTCTTTTCTCCCTTCCTCAAGAAACCTCTTGTCCTCCATATGAATTACCTTGTATTACTTTTCCTCACTAAGAATTATATTAACTTAAATAAATACTTTTCCAAGAGAACCTAGCTAAGCAAATTGGAGAGTTAGAGGCAAAGATGAGATTACTAAGTCAAGGTGTGATAGAAGGTTTAGACCCAATAAAAGATCCTATGCCTAAACACACTCCATCCACTCCTCCTCAAAAGAGTCATTAATATATAATATATATGAGTAAATTATTTTTAAATTTTAAGTAATAAAATCAAGTGTTTCTAGCCTAAGGTCTACCTCCCCTTACTCAAGAGCTTCTAAAAGAGCCTCCAACATTTCACTTTCAATCTGATTTTGTGTTCTATGTGACACCTCCACTAGCTAGTTCATCTTGTCCTCACCCCATCACCATTTTCATTTATTGACCTATGGTATGTAAACCTAAATAGGAGAAATTTCTTGATAAGGAAAGAGAACTCTTTCTTGAAGAAAATCTATCTCTTTAGTAGCCTCATTGGACTAAGTCACATCACTTCAAAATGCCTAATCTTGGAACCACAAAGAAGGAGATGGAAGATATTGCAACCCTTCAAGATCAAAGTCATATTTTAGAATTTTAGATGAAACTTGAAAGTCATCAATAGGTCCTAATTAATTAAGAAGAGGTGATGTCTTATGCAGAAATTTTTTATTAGATTGATGAGGAAGAAAGTTCTCCTTTTGCCAAAGAGGAAGAAATGGTCATTGATTCTTCCATAACTTTACAACATGTCATGGATGATCAAGGACAAATTATTAATAAGTATTGGGATGATATTTTTTAAATCATTGGATTAGGATATACTTCTCTTCAAGGAGGCTATGATCTAGTCAAAGATGGAGAAGGAAGCTTTGAAACTCAAGTGAGTATGAAAAGGAAAAACCAATCTTTCAAATATATCCTTTCAAGAAGCATATACATTTCATGATGATTTTTTTGAAGTCATCAAGATGGGCTATCATCATCTCAATCAGTTGGGAGAAACACATCAGCTCTTAAAGGATGGAATAAGCTCTTATTGACCTCAATATTCTATGGAATATGTAACTACTCTTGAAGCCATGCCTACTAAGGAGATATAAATTGACCATAGAATGAAGAGTGGGAAGAAGTATGAAGTATGTGAACATGGTCATGAGGAACATATCTACATTAGGGACCTATTTGAGATTATCTACTTTATAACAAGTTAAATGAAGAGCCAAAGAATAGGTCTAACCTACAAATCATCCAATTCAAGGAGAAACATGCTTAACACTATGTTTTATCTCACCATAAAGATGATTTAAGCAGTTTTCTTTTTGATCTTAAAAAGGAGGTATGTTTAGCATCTAGTTGTGGATAATAGTTGTCTTTTTATATTCCCCTAAGTACCTTGAGCACATGTGTGTGTGTGTGTGTGTGTGTGTGTGTCATTTTATTTATATGGTTGAGGTAATTATTGGTCTTGTATTGATTGTCAATGGTCAAAGGTTTCCTCATTTGTCTTAGAATTCATATGACTCCTAAGCCTAATGGACTGATAAGGCTACTGGTCTAGTTAGTATAGTAGGCATACTACCCCTGTGAATCACCATTTTGTTGACCAAGTTTAAATTTTAGGTCAAATTTTGGCACCCCTAAGTAAAAAATTGACCTTTAGGCATTTTCGGGGTCTAATATAGATGTCTAAAGGTGTTTTATAAGTTAATGTCATTTGATGTTATGATAGCCTTAGTTCTTAGTTATTTTAGTCCTTTTAGTTATTTTGATGTCAAAAAGGTGTATTTAATGAGTTTTATGAGTTTCTTAGGAAGTTTGAAAGTTAAAAATATGATGTAATTCCCAATATGTCCACTTTAGACTTAACCAACTGACATAATTGAAAAGTGGTAGGTTGTTGAAAAGAAAAGGTAGTTTTCTAGTGGAAGGAAAAGAGAATAGTAATTGTATGGATTTATTAGGAAGTGTGACACATGGAAAAGTATCATGCAATGTATCTTTATCTTATTCATGCTTAGTTACACATTTGAGATGATCTAAAAGTGCCATTTATTTCTCAAAACCATTATACTCCCTTTTCACCCTTTTTATCAAGCATAGGTGACCTTCAAGTTCTTGCTTGGTACATCTAGTAGAAAGTGTTTCAGGTAAAAATATTTTGGGAGGTATTATTACACTTAGATTTATCCATATCCATAAAAAAAATTGCAAGTTTTGTCAAATATGTTTCATGAACCATCCTTTGCAAGCTGACTATTAGTTTTTACTTGTCAATTTGTATACCCTTTAGGTTTTGCTTTTATTTTAAAAAATCCATATAATCTAGATACTAATATTGGTTCTAGATTATTTTGACTGATTTATATTATGTTCTTAATTTTTGGTTTCACATTTGGAAAATATTTGATATTCCAAACAACTCACTTTGTAAGAAGGTGTTGATAGTGGAACTGCACTCCAATTTCACCATTTACAGAAGATTCTTTCTCTACAATGGATTTATTACAATGTGGATTGATATCTTACTTACTCAAATATGGTCAAGAAAATATCTTATTTTCAAATTTTTAATCTTTGAAATGAGTATCATTGAGGTTATAATGTAATTGGATATATAGTCAGCTCCCAACCCATCCTCAATCTCAGTCATGATTTGTAAATCTATGAAAAAATTCATGGAGGTGTTATTCTAGTCTAAAGGTGCTGAGTATGCTTTTGGAAAATGAAAAAATAGGCAAAACCCAAAGTGACACCTTATAAATCAAGATAAGATAGGTTTTAGTATGCACACATTTAATCAACCATTAGTGAAACCTATAGGTGACTTATAAGAAGATGAAATATTTGAAAAGGTATACTTGAATGGATTTTAGTTCCTCAATCTTGAAAACACATAGTTAAGAGGTTTGTATGGGGATATAAGTGATAAAATGGCTAAGAACCATACATGTTGTTCATAAGATCACTCACTACCTATGCGTCATGATACCCACCTATTGGTGGCCTTGATAGAGATATGAGAGTTCATTTTAGAACATTGAAGCATGAGATGAAAACATATTTGGGGTCCTATCATGAGGTCAAATCATGATTGACCCTTTTGCAGTGCTATTTTTCTATGTAAATGTTGAAATCACATTCAAAGGTAGTGACTATAGATTCAGGGATCAAATCCCTAAAGATCTAGCATAAAGGTCCAAGGGTATGTTGTGAGGATCATATAACATGGTTACAATCAGCCTTGATGCATCCTAATGACCAAAGCTTGTAGTATATATAATAGATAAGATCCATGCAAATTTTATAGAAAATATGTTTAGTGGAGATTGGTTGTTGAGAGGCCTAAATTTTCATCTTTAACCACTAAATTTAGGCAGTGAAATCTATAGGTCTAAGCTATAAAAGACTCATTCATCTAATCTTATAATGTCAAGGCATATTATAATGTTTATAAAGCCTTATGGGGGTGAAATATATACCAAGGGGAATGGGACCATCAATAAGAGTTGGTTATGAGAGTTTAAGACCTCATTAGCACTTGCAAGCTCTTTACTTATAAACTATTCATCTATAATCACTTTTTTGATTATATCATACAGTGAGCTCAAATGAATGAAAGAAGGTATAAATATGTTTTGATTGTTATATATGTAGATTAGTGTGATCAATAAACTTTTTAGAGGATATTAAAACACTATACCTATGGTTCAAATGTATATGAACACTTATAGGAGGCTAATATGCAAGGTAAAAGGGTAGAGTGTCTCAATTATGAATCTAATGTGCATATGAAGAGGTGAGGAAGGTTGGGATAATAAATTAGACTCATGAACACCTTAACCATAGTAATTTTGATCTTAAAATCTATAATCAGTGCGAAACAAACCTATTTATGCCCCTCATGACCCTATAAATACTTACAGTCAACTGTGTATGACTGTGTTGGCAAAAAATAGTGAGGTGATGGTTTTTGTGTGTTGGCATTATCTAAATGTGATACACAAGTATAAAAAACTTAAATAATGACCTTGGTTATTTTTGGGAGGTCCAAACATACTATGATCAGCCTTATTTGAAGTAAAATAACCTACAAGTAGGGTTCTAAAGAGGAAAACATAGTTAGATAAGAACTCAGTCTAGCTATGCAAGGTAAATGAATGGTTTTAGAAAGGGTTATGATCAAAAATTAATTGGAATATATTGATAAGAGATACTATAATATACAAATAAATAAATTTTATGAAGTATTTTATAAGTCACTCTTTTTAAAATCAAAACATAGTCCACCTCCAAATGCCTTTGCACAATCCTTTGCCTAGAAGTCTGCCTTAGGTTTCTAGTCCATTTAAAGGGTCAAATGACTTGATATAAATATGGTGATTTGTGTATAAGTTCACCATAACTTATTTAATCTCATAAAATATGTTGTTTTTCTATAAAAATAGGGAAAGTGCCTTTTATTTTTTCTTAGATAAAGGGCACTTCTTTAGGTGAAATTAGCAAATTTTAAAGAAAAAAAGGTGAAAAGGATTTACCAAAAGTTGATAGAGCCTTATAGGAATGTGTGAAAAGTTTAAAAATGCCTAAAACATCATGAGGGAAAATTTACATGAGATTCAAACATAATAGGGTACCTCATGCTCTTAAGGTTACAGTTAGGGCTAAGAGGAAGAGTGAAGCCTAAGGCTAGATGAAGATGTCATCTTCACTTTTAGCCTTTTATATGACTTATAACGTATTATAACATGATTATTAGATCATGTAATAATTTTTCTTACTATATAGAGATAAATAAATCCATAAAAGGTTATTTTTAACTCTAAAATATAGTCAGGCTTACTTGGCATGCTTTAACCTAGTGCCCAATTGAGAGGTCAGTTGCATTTCTAGCATGATATAAGCTATAAAACCTATTATATCAAGTGTATGGGATGATAACAGAGGTTTTAAATTTATTTGGATGTAATATAAGTCATGAAAAATCCATTTTTATCTCAAAATCTAACTTAGAACTATAAGAAAGAGGAAAACAAGCTCAAATAGGCAACTTTAAATGCTCATATCTTCCTAGAGGATCTGCATGGGAGTCAAATGAGTTTTGGTAAGTTATTAAGGTCATTTAACATAAAATTTTTGTAATTTTTTTATAGGTTGGTTGTCAGAGTTTTATGAATGAACCTTTAGAGGTTAAACAGGACTAAAACCCTCCAAAACCCTTCTTAGTGACCCGATTGGAGAAATGTAGCTGGAGATGCATTCTAATTATATCATTTGGAAATTAAACCTATTTTTCCTTTTATATTACTACTCAATATCCATCACATGCAAATTATCTATATGGAATTGTATAGATGGGGTGAGAAACATGTTATTTTTTACCATTTTATGTGTTTTGAAACATACAAGAGGAGTATGAAGATGAAAACAAGTTTGGGGGGAATATATATAATTTTTATAGATAAATATGTTCATTTAATTGCTTTAATAAACTTATATGTGTCAAAACTTGGTGCTTCAACTCAGCCATCCAAAATTACCCTAATGGACAAGCTAGTGAGAATGGTGGAAAGCTTCACTTGAGCTCATTTTAAAGCATGACTGATGCCTCTAATTCCATGAAGGGTTTTTATAGTTGTCATTTACTCCCTGCCACATATTTACATTAGTAATTTATGTCTTTTTATAAGTCAAGTGTATAGGGTCCATGAACAGAAAGTTTTCCTGATAGTAGATGATGATTGCTCACTTTCAAATGTTTCTAAATGACTAGCCCTACAAAAAATTCATGGATATGCATGTATTGTGTCCTTAAACTTCATATGAATCATCATAATTTGTCCCAATTAGTTATGAGGCATTCAGATAAGGCCATCATGAAAGTAGTTTTTCTAAATTAGAATGAGGAGTTTTATGCCACTTTATAAGAGTTTGATGACTTGTATGGATAGTTTGTCTTATTTAATTTTCATGGTTAATCCCATATATTATTCTCATGCACAATTAACTACTCTCATCTTGACAAGTGTCCTTGTGACCCTTGGAATTCTCTCTTCTCTCTCTCTCTCTCTCTCAACTTCTATAAGAACTAGCCATTTTGGCATTATAATGAATGTTCCACCTGAGTATGGTGAAGCCCTACTCATTTGTATACCTTTTTATAAATAATAATAATAATGATTTTTACCTCTTCCATGATTTTTATTAGTTTATTCATTTGAAATGTTTTATTTTTCAAAAGTGAAGACTATGGATTCCTTAGCATGTTATTTCATTCTTTCATCCTATTTGCAGTTGGAAATCTTTTTATTACAGGGCATGTGAAGTGTTTTAGGAGATGCCATGGATTTAATGAGTTAGTATTTTCATTAGTACCACTCAAGGCCTCTTGTATATTCCTCCTAACTTTGAATATTCATCCATAATCTCACAATGTAACATTGATGTGAGAAGATGAAGATTGGAGAAGTGTATGTTCAGTTTGTCTCTTGGTTTCAAGTGTAACATGCATTTGATTAGAAGTCATCATCCATTTTGGTGTATCACCTCCAATAGTTTAGTGTTATTCTAATTATCTCTCTCCCTTTTCATCCCTCAATGTTAAGTGTAGTTTCAATCCAAAGTGGTACATCAAGGGAGCTAGCCATATCTAGAGATTCACCTCATCCATAGGCTACCCACAAGCCTAGAGGTGTTTCCATTATGCCACTTGGATGAGAATAGATTTGATATATCCTTAAAGGGTGAAATTCCAAGTGATAATAAGCACCTTTTCTTTAAACTATCCCATTGACACAAAGGGTGGCCTTTGTACTATGTTGCTCTTTATAGTTTCTTGTAAAAATTTGGAAGTTGTAGCTTATTTCACCCTAGGGGGTTGATCAATTTATATTTATCTTTTATTTAAATGTGTATTAGTTACCACTAAACCTCCATCATTGAATAACCCCTCTTCCTAATTTACACCCCAAAAGTCTTCCTCTTACCAATTTAAAAGAGTAGCTTTACCTTGAGTAGGTTCTTGTGTATATGATTGTTGGTAAATTGCTTCTTCTTATTGTCCTTGTGTGTTTAATATGCCTTGTACCATCAAAGATTGAGTAATGACACCATTATGACAAGTGTTCTAATTATGTGGCTGAGAACAAGGATAACACCACTCATACTCCTAAGCTAGGTTATTTTGATAGGAATAATAGCTTTGAAAGTAGCTAGTACAGGTAGAACACAAATTTTTGGAGGTTTCACTTGTATATTTTGACCTTATAGATATGAATTGCCTTGATATGGTTGCCTATTAGGTTGGTATTCCTGGTTAGCTTGCTCATAAGGCTTGTAATTTTTGGATTGTTACCTCTTCATTTCTACTAAATCATTATCAAAACTCTTAAGTAGTGACTTAAACTTATATAAATAATTCTTAGGAGTGGGAGTTAAATCTAGTTCATTGATCATGGTGGGAATTAGATCAATTATATGTGGTATAGGAGGTTTTTTTGGAAATAGAGACATTGGTATCCTTGGGGCATTTTTTCTTGCTTGTATTAAATAATTTTCTACCCTTATTACAATTTCATAGGCTTTGGGAAGTGTGATGACACCCATTGATTGAATCATAATAGCTATATCACTATTCAAATCTCTTAATTAATATAGGAAAACATTATTTAGAGTTTTCTTGATCAATAATAGAATTATATTCCATGTCTTTTGAAAGCAAATATTGAAATCAGTCATGTACTCATGCAAAGCCCATTAAATAGTATTTAATTATTCAACCATGGAGAGGTGGTCACTCTTATATTCAAATTTAGTGCATATTATAGTGCCTAAGTCATCCCAAGCATGGATGGAACTAGGAGGTAGACCTCTATACCATTATAAGGCTTTACCTTTAAAAGAGGAGACTAGGAGTCTAATTTCAACATTATCTTGTACCATGTTATGGATTGAACAAAGATTAGCAATTTATTCTATATGTTCCATAAGAATGTTGTGTTTTACTAATAAAATATGGAAGTATTTTTATACCTGAAGTAGGTATATCATCACACTAAGCCAACTAGAGTGGGTTGCCACCATTGAAAGCTATAAAACTTAAATTTCTAGCCATAATAGGAGGTATGAAATTGATTGGAATATTTTAAGGAGATGAAAACAAATTTTTAGGAAATAATATTGGGTAAGGTACAACTTATCTTGATATCTTTTTAGATGGAAATGATAATTCCAAAAAATTAGCTCTCTTACCTTTAGTATATGATTTGGTTTGTTTCTTTGGCATACATAAACCTTGATTTCCCAAATCCATAAGATAGTGGATTTTTCAAGTGCCTTTGGAATATATATATATATTTATATATATATATATATATATATATATATATATATATATATATATATATATATATATATGGCTTGTAAAATTATTGATAAGAATAAAACCAACCTCTTTGTAACTTTTAGCCAAAAACTATTATCACCTAGATTTTACACCCGTTCATGATGTTGTAGCTCGCTATGTGAAAATATAATGATACAATGGGATCACCTCCAAGGTATAGGACCTTGGAAAATTGAGGTGAACATATATATAATGTTGGATTCCTTTCAATAAATTTTGTGTAACTAATAAAATACCATCCTATAGAGTAATTTAGTTCTTCGTGATCTTGCTCCTAAACTAGGGTTTATCTAGGAAAATAGTTTTGGGAATGAAATTACAAAACTGAAAATGGTGAGTGCACTAAATATTTTGTAGTGGATTTTAATGATTAATTTAATGAAGATAACATAATGATAAATATATGTAAATTTTTAGGAGCATAAACTCACGCAAATTTGAAATCAAAGGCAATATTGGGTATTTTTCATACAAGGGACAAGATTATTTATTTTTAATCAAAAAATATTTAAAAAGGGTAAAATAATAAAAAAAGTGAAATTTCATAAAATAAAATAATATTTAAAACATCCACAAATATTTAAATAACCTTTCATACATAAAAATTACATAGATAAGAAAGAGAAATATTTAATTTGTTCTCATTCTCCAAGTTACAACATGTAAACAAGTTATTCAAAATGTAGAATAATATATATAGCATTGAAAAGATAAATGGGATATGCCATATTTCCCATATTTATACAAAAAATATCGCAAAAGAGATGTATTTAATAAGGAAATCCATGCCTAGTTAAAAAACATGCAAAAATCTAGAAATTCCATGAAAATAGGTGTGATCTATAGCTGTAATGGCATCCTTGGTGAGGTGAATAAGTTGAAAAATAACATTCAAGAATTAGGCATGATATTCATTTGTTGGAGGCATGGAAGGAACTTGGAAATATTCATAGAATGCCTTGGTATTCTTTAGTTCAGTTATAATGGATCTTCATCAAATGGGGTGCGAAAGTGAAAATATAATTTTAGAACAAAAGATAGATTTAAATAACTTAAGTTACATATTACAAAAACCTATCTTTTAATTTTTAGGTGGGACTTTTATAACTTTCAAGTCACATAATCTTGTTAACACTAGAATTGCATTTTACAATATTTGATTTTATAACTTAAGCAACTTAAACTTATCAAAATGAAAAGTGTAATTTGTATGTTTTATTTTTATAAATTTCAACCTGTTAAAAAGGATTATGGAAATTACATGTGGATATTTCTGAAAAGGAGATGTCAAAATGATAGTTTAAATTTACAAGTTGTGTTTTTGGAAATTTACAATATTTTTACAACAATGAAAATATAATATACAAGAAATTTTTTGATATAAATAATTAATCTACAATCAAAAAATATAATGACTCTTTATCCTTCTTGTCCTGTATCTTCTCAAAATACACATCAAAACTCTATAAGATCTCAAATATTATATCTTCATCATGACCAAAAGAGTAGAGGTGGCTTATCATGCATTCTAATATTGTATTGGATAGTTCTCTTCTAAAGGATCTATAATCTTGAGTCTCTTTTCCAATTTGATCCAATGTGTTATGGTACTTGATGAAATGGTTGATAGAGCTCAAGCTTGAAGTTGTATCTCTTCTCGAGTCTCCTTCAATCACTTGTTTGAATTTATTCTTAAGTTCCTACACTAAAAGGGCCTAGTTTTGCTAATATGTTACCTGGCATGAAAATTTATTCAACAAATTTTCAATGACATGTATCATATTAGTGGCCTTTTTGTGTGTATATTTATCTTTATTAGTAGTATCTATAAGTATCTTTATTCTGAATTGAGTTGTTTTATCCAACTCTTCTTGCTTTGAATCAATTCTCAGTATATTTTCTACAAGAAGGATGTCAACATAAATTGAGTCCATGGCTATCAATTTTGGATACAAAAGATTCAATCTTTCTATATCTTCTTGACACTTATTTATTTATTCTCTTAGCGTGACCCTTCTCTCCTTCAACATTGTATAATGGTCCATTACTAATTCAATAACTTTTTTGCCCTTTGAGATGAGTTATTCTACCCATTCCTTTATGGCCCTCCCCATGCTACTAATTTTTTTCGCTACATCAAGTGTTCCCTTGTTTGTCATTTGAGTGATAGGTTATGTTGGTTGAGTAGTGGGCTCAATGAAATTCTAAAGTGTAATCATGTTGGCTCAAAAATTTATTAGGGGGATAAATTTGTGACTGTGAGTCAAAAGTATGGGAACTAAGTCTTTATGTTAATAAAAAACAAAAGACAAAGTCCCTCTCCTATTAGTAGGTAGAGATAACTTAATTAAAAGATAAAAATTAAAAAGTAGGGGAAAATGTATTCACAACTATTTATATCAAAATGTTTTTTTTATTGGTGTTTCATACTTTTAACTAGAAATTACATATATGATATAGAAAGGAATGAAGGGAAAAATGGGGAGAAGGCAAAAAAGAGAAAGAAAAGGAGAAAGGAATAATGAGATTATTCTATCTAGTTAAACATAAAAGCTATTATGCTAACCCTAGAAAAGATGAAGAATAACTCTATATAGCTAAACACAAATACTTACTAGAATAGTCCAAGATTTGAGGTATAGCATAGGAAGCCTTTTCATGAAAATGAGAAGGGAAATACATATACTAAACATATAGATAGGATATATATGCCAATGAGATTGGATAACTTTACAAAGAAAGATATTTAACAACCCTACATTTCCTAATAAAAATAGGCATAAAATCCTATTCTTAATCTCACTAAGGGTTCCTAATGATAAAGTTCCTAATGTACATTAAATATAACTTTCCATGCTTAAGAACTTCACATTTATTAACTATATAACAATAACAATCTAGCAAAATGAAAGAACAAGAATCAAAGTGAGTTGAAATACTCATACATATCATCATTCATAAAATCTCATAGAACAAAGTCTTATAAATCATTTATTTATTGATTCTTCATGGTATTATATACATAGATTCCTTCCTTCTACTTGCAAAAGTTCTACTATTATAAAACTAATCAGCATAAAGCCAAACTGAGCCTAGCTGAAGCTCAACCTTACAAAGGATCTCCATACTCCTATTTATAGGTTATAATAGGTGTAACCACCCACAACTACTTCCATAACCACCTCTATAACCATAATTATGGTAAAAGGTTTATATTTTATAGTTATTTTATCTCAAATTAATTTAAAAAGGTAAAACATAACCTTTTAAATTATTACAAAAAGTGCAATAGAGAAATAAAGTGATAAACTTTTGGTGGTTAATGAAAAAAAGATAAGTCCCTTTGCTAAGTAGGACACTATTTTAATACTATGAAAATATTTGATTCCTCATGCTTTGTTGAGTTTTATTTCTCCCTCAGGCATTCCATCCTGACATACACTATAAATTTTCCATCCTCTGTTGCTCATCTTTCCTTGTCAAAGATTCCCTATTGTATGAACAATATCTCTAATTCAAGCACCACATTGAGAAAGTAAATTTTGAATGTTTTCCTAATCCATTTTATCACCATACTCTTCTTTAGGTGTCTAATAACCCCTTAGTACAATCATATTTATTAAATTTAGAAGCCTCCACACACAAACAATCATATCCTATGATGCAAGATTCATTAACTCTTCACTAGAAAGAACTATGCTTGTATGTATTCAAAATTCATAGGTGCATGACATAAATGCCAATTCATAAACATTAAACTACTCTAAATTTGTTTCCACTACAAGGAATTTATCATCTTATCTTATATTATATTATCCTTATGTCATGTGCTTGATTTCTCATTTACTCAGGTTCATTACCTTTTACACACTTACATATGTAAATTTTGATTATGGGCTTCTCACCACCAGACTTGTTGCATTAAGATAAAGTTATCAAATTTTAATACACCCCATTGACTTGAAATAAATGCTTATTGAGCTTATTATGAAGCATAATCCCTTCCAAGGACTTTTTGAAATGCCTTTACAAAAATGGAGCCTTTTCCTTTAAAGCTTTCTTGAAAATTCAATTGATCTACAGATGAATTCACACATGTAAATAAATCCACCCTTAATTATTTCATTAACTATGTTGTTTTCACTTATGGCTCTTTCATCCACACCCTATGTAAGATACCATGAATATTACAAACCATCTATCAAATTCATAGAGAACTTGTTGAGTATCAATACTACCTCTAAAGTAACCAAAACTATCCTTTCACACAAAACCATGAGTCTACCTGCTCAAAACAACCTTTAAAAACTCCAAACCCACAAATTTTATGGTCAAAACCACCCCCATATCAATAACCATGAGTTATATGCTGAAACAACAATTTAAGAAGCAAAAACCAAGAGTTTGCTTGGTAAAACTACACTTATTCCAGCCAAAACTACTCTTCCAAAGCCCTAAACTGCTATTTTTATAATCAAAACCACCCCCAAACATCCAATACCATGAATTATGGGTTTAAACAACTTTTAAAATGAATAATACCATGAATTATGGCGGGACAAATAAAAATTTAGAAAAAAAGGTGATAACACATTCTTAAATAAACCATCATTCAAGCTAAAATCCATAGGTATATTAATATATATGAGTGAGAAAAAGTTTTTTTTTGAAAACCTTAACTAATAGCATGTGGTCACTTTTTAAAAAAAATTTTTTCACCTTATCCCATGCACTCATTTGGGAAAAATACTTATGAAATATATGGTGGGATACATGGATGGACAAGGGGGGAAGTCTATTAGCGAAAATGATTGAAGGATAATAAATCTTAGAAAACACTTGTAGGAAAATGAAGCTTAGAAAACACTTGCAAGTTTTTAATGCTTTTAAAATATTCTATGGAATATTAAGGCCTTTAAAACACTTTGCAATATTTTAAATTTTTAAAAACATGATGCAGGTTTTAAAACCTTTTAAAACACTTTGTGGGCTATTAAAACTTTAAAAACATGATGCATGTTATTAAAACTTTTAAAACACTTTTTGGTATTTTGAACCTTATAAAATATTTTTTGGGTTTTTTAATCTCATAAAACATTTTTCAATGTTTTGAAGCTTATGAAACACTTGTTTATTTTTAAAGGTGCATTTTGCATGTTTTAGGATTTCAAGGTGCATTTTACATGATGGAAGGATTTTCACAATGTTTAGACCAATTTTAGGATTTATTACTTTACTCAATAAGGTAATGAAATATGATGTGCATCTGAATACATTGTATCAAAATCAGACAATGTATTGAAGCTTATGAAATAATTTTTGAGTTTTAAAGGTGAATTTTGCATGTTGGGGGATTTAAAGGTGCATTTTACATGTGGTATTTAAAGATGCATTTTACATGTTTTAGGATTTCAAGGTGCATTTTACATGTTTTAGGATTTCAAGTTGCATTTTGCAAGATGGAAGGCTTTGCACAATGTTTAGACCAATGTCAGGATTTATGCCTCTACTCAATAAGGTAATGAAATATAATGTGCATTTGAATACATTTTATCAAAATCAAACAATGTAAAAAACATGGTACCAAAACCCACCAAATCCAAACTTGGGAAAATTTTAGCTTCTTTCTCAATCTTCTATCAACTCTGTCCACTCTTGTACAACTTCATGGATACCTCAAAGCACACATAGGTATAAAAACATATGAATCACTACCTTTAGCCATCTTAGAAGTAAAAAATCAACCAACATTCAATGTTAATCCAAAGTAGACCAAATACTATAATGATAATATATCTCACCTAAGTTTTTGTCATTGGATTCATTACACACCTTATGTCTACGCTAAGTGCTAACATGTTTTTTAGATTTCATGATACATGAAATGGTGAATTCATATTGTAGTATCTCATCCTTTGTGAATATTTCTTCATACATCCAAGGATGAGAACCTTGTATGTAACATCATCCAACATCAAGCATCTCATTATGACCATCATATATAACTTTGTTTTCAAGTGTAGGAATTGGCTCTAAGGCATGAACTTCTCTTATCAAAAGAGGTATAGTCAATAGATCATTAATAAGCTCAATTTTGTCATTTAAAACTTCCCAAAAAGTATATCTCAATATGCAACTCAAGGATTGTCTATTGGGATATGAATTTAGTGTCCATTTTTCCAAAAATTACCATCCATGTTATTAAAACACCTCTAATTACTTATGAGAGTGCAATTGGGGGTGTTTTCACAAATTTTAAAATTTCATGACAACAACTAACTCTAACTATGGGACCACATTTCCTAAGGGAATGTAAGAGAACTTTAAAATCTTATATGATTGGTGCCTTCAATTTCTTGTAGATTCTTGAAAACTTTTATGTAACTCACATTTGCATGTCTTAATTTGAATAATTGATAGCCAATTCACCTATCCCAATCATATGAGAAATAAACATGCCTTGCCATTCTAGATCATTTAAACTATATATATATATATATATATATATATGATCCAACCAAATGATATCTAGTTCACCATTCTCAATCATATGATAAATGAACATGTGATATCTGGATAGATCACCTATTCACTTGATAACTTGTATGCCCATATCTGAATAGATAAAAACCATTCACCTGTCTCAATAATATGAGAAATGAAATGTGTTATGGGGTCAGATCATCTGATTACTTGAAGAGATCCATGAAAATCATGTTCAATCTATCACTCTTGCAAAACTTGTGATTACCTATGATATTTCCTAGGTAGAGATCATTGCTATAAATATGTGTAGGTAGAAAAACTAAAACATGGAGGAGAGGAAACAAATAGACTATTAGAACTGAAAGTTGGAATACAAATTCAAATGAGGAAGAAGAAGTTCAAGAGAAGAACGAGAAAGGAGTCAACATAGAGGAGGAATCTGAAAATAGTAAAGAAGAAGCTAAGGAAAATATGAAAATGTTAGAGGAAGATATTGTCCAGGATGGCCCTGTTGAGGACACTGTTTCAAGAAATGAAAGGGAAAATATAGTTCAGGATGACAATCAAGAAATGGACATGGAAATTCAAACTGGAAAAAAAGAACAGTATCAAAAGGGCTGAGAGGATTGCTTTGAAGAAGGCAGGAAAAGTCCCAATAAGAATACTGAGGATTGGAGTGAGAAAAGGTAGAATGATGGAATGCACACACCTACGAGCTGGGTTAATTGCAAAGTAGAGGCTTCTCTCCAACTTGATTCTTGGATGTTTAAGGATATTATGGATCTCAAAAGGAAAGTGGAAATTATGGAAGACAACCAAAACGCTGTATGGAACAAAATTAACAATATGGAAAAATAGATAAGAGACATCCCCGTCAAGCTCAAAGATTACGAGAATAATATTAGGGAACTCATCAAGGAGAACTAAATGAAAATGGAGGAAGTAACGTCTAACATATGTGCTGCAGCTGTTAATATTGGAAAAAGAGCTCATGAGGAGATCAAATCATTGGAGGGGCCTAGCAAAAGGACGAGACAAAGCTCAAGAAAGAAGGCTATACAAGAGGAAGCCAAGTTGGCGGCTACTGCCATTTAGGATACTATTGTGAATGGTAAAGAAATAGTGAAAATGATTTTGGAACTAGAAGAATAGTTTGGTTCTTCTTGTTGGTTATGTTATCTGGTCCTGTTCACTGGTTTTTTGTAATCTTCTATCTATGGTGTAGCCAGATCTATGTTAAATCTGGGTATTGACCTATGGTCTTTTTGGTGGTTTCAGGTCCATATAAAACCTATTCTTGCTACTTCTCTATAGTAGTTTTTAGGTTTTGCCTGTGGTCGTTGATGCTTTATCTTTCTTTCCTTGTATTTGGGTTTCAGGGCCCCTTCAAAACCTGTTTTTACCTTAATCTAAAATAGACTATTAGATTTATTGAAAAACCACATGCACATACCAAAATAGAAATGGGAAAATAAAATAATCCAAAATTGGGAAAGTATAACTATTTATAGGGAGCTAATGAAAAGGAAAAGATTATGCAAAACCATTCACTAGTTAGGATAAGTACCTAGTGTTTTAGAACAATGGATTTAACTTATGAACTATGAACACTTTTAGTAGTAGTAACCAAGTGGGTGGGAATAGGAACTTATAGTTATCATTCAGATAAGGATGATCATGAATGAATAAATTAGCATTATTTTTCTATTTTGAAATAAAAACATTATGATTTTTTTGATCTTCTATGAGCTCTTCTAAGCAATACTAAACATTTTCCAATATCTTTTTGGATGAATTCAAATTTATCTATGATAAATACAATATCTAAATTGGATAGGAGTGTGTCACATATCTATTTTTGAGTTGGAACCATAATATTATTATCTTGAAAAATGAATGAGGTGTTGATATTATTTTTCAAATCACTTCCCATAGTAGAGATGAATTCATAACTAAATGAGTCATCATCATCATCTTCACCAATTTTGTCTACCTTGATAGTTTCCATTTCACTCAAAATATAAATTGGGTACCATTCATTTCATTCTATCTTGATGTCTTCCTTGACCTCAACTTTGGCTTGCTTATGATTTTTAATTTTTATAGTGTTGATTTCTCTAGATTTAGGTTCTATGGAGAACTTTTCTTTGGTATAACTTGAAAATGAAATACCTAAGGAATATTCATTTTTGACTATTAAGTCTTCCATTCTAATAGACAAGGGATCTTCTTATTTACAAAAAAATTGTTTAGCATTATCCTCTCTTTTAGAAAGCAAAACATCCTAATCTACATTATTAATATTTTATTTTTGTGGTTTAACTAGTTGTTCCTCAAATATCTCATTTTGTCCCAAGACTATGGGGTTTAAGTAATCTGGTAAAATAGTCAATTTTTTCTCCTTTTTATTATGTGGGGAGTCAAATTCTTCATCTATTCTTCGATCAGTCATTAATTCTTCCAACTATTAACCTTATTATACAATTTTGAAATTGAAGAAATCATATGTGACAGGAAGCACTTTCTCTTTTTCTATGTCAAAGTTCCAATATGTTTGATTAAGAATTTGCCTTTGTACTCTCTCTTTTTTTATATTGAAGACTCTTTATTGTATCAGGTTTCATTATTTCTTCATCACCATTTGTAATAGTTATAACACCTTTTAAAACCTATTTATTCAACATTCTATACATAACCAAATCATCTTCAATCTTGATGGTGTCTTATTTTACAACCACCAATCATTTACCTTGTTCCTCATCAAGATGAACTTGATCTCTAGGTGAAGAGAACCAATGAAAATGTAGAGTTTATTATTGAGACTTGGCTGATTTACATGAAAAAATGAATCTTAATAATTTGTTAAAACACATTATGAACTCTATCATATTCTCATCATCTTACTTTTGAATTTGAAAGAATTTTGATAATAATGCACACATATCAATAATTGATTTGAATTTGTTGATGAACTTTTTATTCAAATAATACTTATTCACAATGCATCCATATTCAAGGTGCCAAAACCACTCAACAGTAGGTGCAATTAAAGTTTTAATGAAAATTCTCATGGAAACATCCTCATACTTAACTCAAAAAATACTAAAGGACACCATGAAGGCTTGAATATGTTTATCTACATATTGACCATTTTATTCAGATAACTTTAGGAACATCTTCCTTGAGCCTAATGGGAACTCATTGTATTGGGCCAAATCCAATGGCCCAAAATTTTTTCCCCATGGGACACAAAAAATATTGGGGTTAGGGTAGACCAATGCCATTTCTAAAATTAGGAAGGTGTAGGCATTAGGTACTTTTTATCAATGGAATTGCCAACCTCCATTCCATGGGAGGTTCCTTGAAATGTCTAAAAATAATGTGTGTAAATCACCTCAATCCCCAATGGAGTTGCCAAAAATTAATGTCTTAAAATTTTGTCAGGGGGATAAATTGGTGACTTTGAATCAGTAGTGTGGGAATTGAGTCCTTGTGAGAATCAACAAGAAAAGATAAAGTCTCTATCCTATTAGCATGTGAAGCTACAATTATTTAAATCCAAAAAGAAAAAATCAAGGGCAAAGTTATTCACAACTATCTGCATTAAAATATTTTTCTATGGGGGATTCATACTTTTAACCAAAAGTACATAAATGAAATAAAAATAAAATGAAGGGAAAAATGGGGATAAAGGAAAAATGAGAAAGGAAAGGAGAAAACAATAATGAAATTATTCTAGCTAGTTAAACATAGGAACTATTATGATAACCCTAGAAAAGATGAAGGACAACTCTAGATAGCTAAACACAAAGACTCACCAAAATAGTGAAAGATTTGAGGTATAGTAGAGGAAGCCTTTTTCATGAAAATGATATGGGAAAGACATATTCTAAGCATACATGTAAGATACATACACCAAAGAGATTGGACAACTTTACAAATAAAGATATTCAACAACCTTATATTTTCCAATAAAAATAGTCATAAAATCATATTCTTAATGACACCAAGGATTCCTAATTATAGTTCCTAATGTAGATTCAACATAACTTTCCACACTTAACAACTTCACATTTGTTGACTATCTAATAATAACATTCTATGAAAATGAAAGAACAAGAATCAAAGTGAATTGACATACTCATGCATATCATCATTCAAAAAATCGCATGAAATAAAGTCATATAAATAATTTCTTTATTGATTCTTCATGGGACTGTACATATATATTCATTCCTTCCACTTGTAAAAGTCATACTATGAAAAAACTAACTAGCATAAAGCCAACCTAAGCCTAGCTAAAGCTCACACTCTACAAAGGATCTCAATACTCCTATTTATAGGTTACATTAGGTGTAACCACCAACAACCACTTTCATAACCACCTTTATAGTAAAAGTTTTATATTTTACAGTTACTTTATCTCAAATAAGTTTAAAAAGGTAAAACATAACCTTTTAAGTTATTACAAAAAGTGTAATGGATAAATAAAAAGAAAGATAATTTTGGTAATTATTGAGAAAAAGACAAATTATTTGTAGAGTAGGACTCTATTCTACTGCTATGACAATATTTGATTCCTCATGCTTTATTGAGTTTTATTTCTCCCTTGGGAATTCCATCTTGACATAGATTGTAAATCTTCCATCCTCTATTTCTCATCTTTCCTTATCAGATATTTCCTGTTATATGAACAATATCTCTAATTCAAGCACCACAGTGAAAAAGAAAATTTTGAATATTTTACTAATCCATTTTATCACCATACTCTTTTTGAGGTGTCTAATGACCCCTTAGCACCATCATAGGTGTTAAATTTAGAATCCTTCACTCATAAACAGTCTTATCTTATGATGCAAGATTGATTAACTTTTCAGTACAAAGAACTATACCTATATGTCTTCAAAATTTGTAGGTGCATGGAATGAATGCCAATTTATACACATGCAACTATTTTAAATTTATTTCCATTACAAGTAATTTTTCATATTATCTTATCATTAAGTCATGTGCTTGATTTATCATTTACTCAAGTTCATTGCCTTTTACACTCTTACATATGTAAACTTTGACTATGGGCTTCTCACCACTAGACTTGTAGCATTGAGATAAAGTTGTCAAATTTTCATACTCCCCATCAACTTGAAAAATTTCTTATTGAGCTTATTATAAAGCATAATCCCTTCCAAGGAATTTTGAAATGCCTTTTCAAAAGTGGATCTCTTTTGTTTAAAGCATTCTTGAAATTTTGATTGATCTACAAATGAATTCACGTATGTAAATAAATCCACCCTCAATCATTTCATTAAATATGTTGTTTTCACTTATGGCTCTTTCATCCACACCCTATGCAAGCTACCAAGAACATTGAAAACCTCTATAAATTTCATAAAGAACTTGTTTAGTGTCAATACCACCTCCAAAGTAACCAAAACTATCATTCCATGAAAAACCATATTTTTACCTACTCAAAATAACCTTATAAAGATCAAAATCCATAAATTTTATGGTTAAAAACACCTCCCATATCCAATAACATGATTTATATGCCACAAAAATAATTTAAAAAGCAAAGACCAGGAATTTTCTTCAAAAAACTACATTTATTATAGCTAAAACTACTCTTCCAAAACCCCAAACCACTATTTTTATAGTTAAAACCACCCCCAAACATCCAATACCATGAATTATGAGTTTAAACCACTTTTGAAATGGATAATACCACAAATTATGGTGGGAAATATATATTTTTTAAAAATGATGATAACTTATATTTTTAAATAAACCATCATTCAAGCCAATATTCATGAGTATATATGTATGAGTGGGAAAAAGTTTTTTTTGGAAGACCTTAATTAATACCACATGGTCACCTTTGGAAAAAAAATATTTTCATCTTGTACCACACAAGCACATGGTAAAAATACTTTTTAAAGATATGGTGGGATACGTGGAGGGATAAGGGGGAATTCTATGCAATAAAATGAATGTGGGATAATAAAGCTTAGAAAACACTTGTGGGAAACCGAATCTTAGAAAAAATTTGTGGTTTTTTAATGCTTTCAAAACTTTTAAAGAAATATTAAGGCATTTAAAACACTTTGGGGTATTTTAAACTTTTGATAAAAAAGATGCAGGTTTTTAAACCTTTTAAAACACTTTGCGGGCTATTAAAGCTTTTAAAACATGATATGGGGTTTTAAACCTCTAAAAACACTTTTTAGGAATTTGATCCTTATAAAATATTTTTTTAGGTTTTTGAAGCTCATAAAACATTTTCATGTTTTTGAATCTCATGAAACACTTTTCAAGTTTTAAAGGTTCATTTTTCATGTTATGGGTTTTAAAGGTGAATTTTGCATGTTGTGGGATTTAAAGGTGCATTTTAAATGTTACGAGATTTAAAAGTGCATTTTGCCTGATGGAATGATTTTCACAATGTTCAAACCAATGTCAGAATTTATGACTCTACTCAACAAGGTAAGGAAATTTGATGTGCATATGAATATATTTTGTTGAAATCTGATGATGTGCCTAACATGGTACCAAAACATGCCAAATCTAGACTTACGCAAATTTTAGCTTCTTTCTTGATCTTTTGTTGACTCTGTCTACTCTTGTACTACTTCATGGATACCTCAAAGTAAACATAGGTATAAAAACATATGAGTCACTACCTTTAACCATCTTGAAAGTGTAAAATCAAATACAATTCAAAGTTGATCCAAAGTAGACCAATACTATCATGAGAATATATCTCACCTAAGTTTATGTCATTGGATTCATTACACACCTTGTGTCTACCCTAAATGATGACACTTTTTTGTGCTTTCATGATAAAAAAATGGTGAAGCCATATTATAATATCTCATCCTTTTTGAATCCTTCTTCATACATCCAAGGATGGGATCCTTGTATGTAGCATCATCCAACATCAAACATCTCATTATGACCATCATCTATAAATTTATTTCAAGTGTGGTAATTGGCTCCAAGGCATGATATTATCTTATTGAAAGAGGTATAGTTAAGAGATAATTAATACACTTAATTTTGTCATTTAAAACTTCTCAAAAAGTATATCTCAATACGTAACTCAAGATTTGTTTATTATGTTATGGATTCAATGTATATTTTATAAAAAATTACCATCTATGTTATAAAAATACCTCTAATTACTTGTGAGACTGAAATTCAAGGTGTTGTCACAAAATGTAAAATTTCATGACAACGAGTCGTTAGTTATTCAACCTTGTTCTTTAGCTCATCCTTAATGACCTTATCACTATTCATTTTCTCAAAGAGGGATTTAATGCTAGATTTAATGTCATATTTCAATCCCTCTCTTGTAGGACATCCAAGGTGAACTTTTGATACCTAGTAATCTCTCACCAATAAATATTCTTTCTATTTATTTGGTTTGGAGACTGCAATCTCTACATACTTTTCCCCTATTGAATCATACAATATTCTTAAAATGGTTCAAGGAGTTGGCTTGGATTTCTTGTGTGCATCTATGAGACCAAAATATAATGTATTTAGAGACACCATCTACTTGCATTTCTTTCCCATAATTTATGTTAACCAACTAAGAGTAGCATCCTATTGTACTAACACTATCACTTGAGAATCTATAGCTAAATATGTTTCATTGGTGGGCATGATGACAAGTGCTATATCCTATACTAATATTACATCTAATTTTTTGATAAATGTCTTTTACACCTCTTCCCCATATATGGGTTGGGGGTACACATTTGTATCAATGTCTTACTCCATATCTATCTCTTTTATAAGGGTTGGGGTTACTATGGAAGTGGAAGAGGTGGGGGCAATGGAAATAAATGTATAATGGGGGTGTGAGAGATGGAAGTGATATCAATGGAGGAGTAGACACAAGGAGTTAGAATTGAGGAACCCGTGAAAGTGTGTAGTCTAAATACTTAAATGAGTTAATCAAATTGGTGGGGACACTCAGGGTTTGTAAATTAAGAAAGATGAAGGGGGATGAAGATGAATTAGAAGTTATCCTACGGTTTAGGATGGCCAGTGGGATTATAGTCATAATGATTAAATCCATGGATATATACTATTATGTAGTATTGGTGATTAATGTAATGGAAATAATTTTAGATGAGATGGAATGAATTATGTAAGGGGGAGTGAGATTTTTTAAGAAGGAAGTGGAATGGAAACTTGAATGTCTAATTGAGGGGAGACCCAAGTGTCTAATTGAATGGATTGAACTATTGGTAATGGACTTATTGAAATAAGCAAAGTGGTGGGAATGGAGGGTGGAGTTACTTGGGGTGAAGGACGATTATAGATAGGAGGAGGAGGTGTTGGAACTATATGAATGATAAAGATATATGGAGGGAGTATCATAGAGATGGGAGTTGTAACTAGAAATAATATGGGGGTTGAAACTATTATTGTTTCAACTACAGTTGTGTCCTTAAATGAAATGACTAGGTTGGTTTGGTTTTTCTCCTTGGTTTATTGATTGTATCTTCTTAGTATTTTATTTATTCTTTCTCTTGTGGGAGATTTATGGCCTATTTACCTCTTCTAGGAGTGTTCCACCACTAAAACCTTCTATTGATGGTGGTACTCCTTTTTCCTTTAGCTCTAGTAGTTTTCCACTGATGTTTACTATCTCTTTGGTCACTTGGACCCCTCTAATTTTGAGACAACTGAGTTTTCTATTTATTATGTTTATGGTTTTATCCATTAGAGATAAAGACTCAAGAATATACAACCTTACTATTAGAAGGGGTTGAGCATAGATCTTATTATCATAGTCAATCTTGTCTACTGGGGACTCATTATCCAATAAGTCCTTGGGGACTAGTTCTATGTCAAAAGCTTTAACCTAATCCAAGGTCATTCTTGAATATTCCTTTATTATTAATTCCATTTCATTATCCAAGTCCTCCTAGTAGTCTTCAAATTAGGGGACATGGGAATATTTCAAAATTCTTAGTGTACTAGGATATTGCCTTAAAAATTGTAGAATGATCTTGCTTCCAAAACCATTAAGTTTATTTGTGTTATTTTTGCATTTTCACACTTCTATTTGTATAAGCAATGGAATGTGTACTTTTATTTGTTAATGGGAAAGTGAATTCATGCCTTGTGTTTGCTAGATAACAACTTGTTAGTTTCAACTAGTTGCCTCACTAGCTCCATCAAAGCCCATTTGTCACTCACATACCTCAAAAGGGTGTAAGGAAAAGCATTGAATCTCCATAATATGATGTATGAATATGTGGTAAAATAGATGAAATAGGAACCCCAATTGGTAATATCTAAAGTGTCATCATCACATAATCTCTTCCTCTGTAGTTCCTTGTTAAACATAACTATGATATAGTAGATGAATTTATCAATCACTCTTTTAAAGTGTTACCTACTAGCCTCAAAAGTGAGTTCAAAGTAATAATTGAACACTTTATTTTCTTGGTTGGCTATTGTGTTGATCCCTAGGAAAGATCTTCCTTTGTCTAATATATAAACTAAATAAGAATTCACATAAAATTTCACTATGTTCTAGACATCCATCAACTACTTGTGGATGGAGTCACTAATGAGCTATGCCTAGTGGATGTACTATTGGTTCTATTGGATTACCCATAGATATTGGTACATCCAGTCTTATAAAATCTTCACATTAGGGTTACTAGTGATCCTATGCATTAGTATGATGAGATCACCTAAATCATCCATAAAATAAATATTTGTCATTGTTTTAGGAAATTTGATGGATGCAACCCTAGGGATCCTTAGTCATAATTTGTTCATTACTCTCTAACATCCTATATTATTGTCTTGATAGAATTTCCTTTAGGACTCTATAGCTATATATAGGTAACTTTAAAAATTGGGTATCAAGAAGATGGAGTCTATGAAATATGGGTTTAGATTTAGAATCTTTTCACCTTTGTCATTCAACACCTCTCTCTTATTAACATCATAATGCTTTTAAAGTGTGAGTACCATCTTAAGGATTTATATAGTGTGGAGGAAAGCTATTTCTTTGGGTAGTCCATAGTCATAAATGCTCTAGATCTAATCATTCTTGAATTCAATATTTATTCGAGACTAAAAATAACCTAAGTTAATGTGACCTAAGTCTGTGTCTATAATATCAGTTGTATTAGAGTCCAAACTGAGGGTAACATCAGGTCATTTAGATTGAAAATTCATCTCTTTCCTATACATGAATTATAGAGAAATTTCTAGGGGGAAGCCAACTAGAGAGTTGATAGGATTTGAAAGTGCAAAATGCAGGTGGAAACTCTGGTGGAGATTGGAGTTGCTATGCAAAATGGAAAATTTTGTGGGACTGTGAGGTTATAATTACAAGTCAGAATCTCAATTTGAAATGGTAGTTTAAAATTTCACTTACATTCCTTGGTGAAATATCTAATGGAGATCATGATTGTTCATAGCACTGGAAATATTTGTGGGAATGTGGGGTTGCAAATGTAGGTTGAAATCCCATGGGTTTTGGAGGTGTAAAATGAAGGTGGAAAGTTTATGAAGACTATTAGGGAATATTAAAAAGTAATATTCACTGGTTTGGTAATTTTTAGAGGATTATTCCATTGGTTTATTAGATTTTACAAACCCTATATTTTCTTAGTACAATAAAATTCAAGGTAATGATTCAACTAAGAAATAAAATAAATTGATTTGAAACAATGCTAGAAAAACCTAACAAACATTTTAATAAGGACAAATCCCAATCTTCATGGCTAAAATAGGAATAAAATGCAAAAATTTAACCTATCTTAGTTTGGTAGGGGAAAAATAAGAACTAAAAAATTAAGCAGGGTAATACCAAGTATGGGTAGCAATGGTAATCTTGGTTCGAAGCATGGATCAAGGTCATAGTGAAGTGGTTTGTAGGTTTTAAGGTGTGGTGGAATTTCTTGTTAGTTTCATGGCTCAAGGTGAAAGATCCAAATCTACATTAGAAAATTTAAATAATGACTTAAAAAATATTTAATTTGATTTATATAAGACCCCTATAATAAATTCCCCAAGGGTGGTGATTGGTAGAGATCTAGAGTCTAAGAACACATTTACAAATTTTCAATTTTACTAATTATACTTTGACTTTTAGATTCTATGGGCTTAGCTTGTTTGACCATTTAAAAATGGGAAGGCATAACTTGGGGAACAATTTACATCTTTGCAAGTTGTAATTTGCACTTGGAGTTATGGATTCCATGTGAAAGGCATTTGGTGGGAAGCAAAACTTGGATTGAAATTTATAACTTTGAAATTTGCAAATTGTAACCAAATTTTAGATTTTTAGATGGAATTTTGTGTAGTAAGTATAACTCCACTTACAATTTGAAAATTTTCAAGTTGTAAATTATGAACGTGGTTTTGGTTTCTGTCGGTTAAGTGTTTAGTGGGAAGTGAATGTCTGAATGTAATTTTCAAGTTTACAAACTTGAAAATTATACCCAGATCTCCAATTTATACTAGCTAATGTATTATGGGATCTAGAGTTTGGGAATCAATTTATAAACTTTAAAACTTGCAAATTGTATTCCAATCTCTAGTTTCTACTTAGGGAAATAGGCATTTTTGGGTCAAATTATGGCATTTTTTCCAAAAAACTAATGGGTCTCCCTTAGTTTACCTAACATTTTCAAATTTTTTGGAAAATATATCAACATAAACCATATAAAAATCATAAACCATAACATAAATACCCATGTAAAATAAATAGGTGAAACCAAATTTGACACATAGTCAAGTGTATAATATATATATATATATATTTATATATATATATATATATAAGTGGATCACAAATCCAATCAAAAATCATAATGAAGAATAATGTGAAATAACACCATGTCATGTTCACAAATATTGATAAATTTTCCCACAAATATTATCCATTACATCTAAAACATATTTATAAATCTGGATCCTAATGGTATCTAGAGTCTCATGAATCCTCATGGAAAGTTATGCAAAGACTTATCTCCAAATATCCTCAACAAAAAATGTAGGTGTATTTAAAGGATCATGATCATGAGGGATCTCATGTTTAGAATACTCAAGGAGAGGAATAAATACCAAAATGGGAATGGTATCTATGACATGAGAAGGAGGAACCACTAGTGGAGAAGAAGGAGCTATAGGTGGAGAAGGATGTGCCATCAACAAAGGAGGAGCCTTCTTGCATGGGGAACCTATGAAAGGAGGAATAACTAGTGCATGTGTTGACTAGAGGTGATCACAAATATTTTATTGAATAATAATAAAATTATTGATATGATGGATACTGCACTAGTGTTAAAGATAATATCCCTCCTCATATTTAAGGATATACTCAGGTAATAACTTAGGAGGAGGTATAGCCTTGTCTTTAGGTTAGCAATGGTGGGACA
Organism: Torreya grandis; assembly: GCA_037957365.1. Classification (NCBI taxonomy): domain Eukaryota; kingdom Viridiplantae; phylum Streptophyta; class Pinopsida; order Cupressales; family Taxaceae; genus Torreya; species Torreya grandis. The sequence continues at coordinate 530,013 of JARHVA010003140.1, read as the reverse complement.
CAATATGTCGATATATTACCAAAGATTCTAATAATGGGTGGAAGAATTATTATTTTCCCATGGAAGCCACATATATGATTGTTAATAGACTCTGGGGGCCTACTAATGGAAGAGGTAGAAGGAGAAGCTAGGGATGGCTTATATAATTGGCAGTCTCTAGTATAATGATTTAAAAATTTATGGATATCATAATAAGGTTGATCAACCTATTGGGTGGGCATGGGATCAATCTATAGAAAAGGAAGAATGCCATCACTAAGGGAAGGTAAGGCTAAAATAAAAACTAGACTAGGCTCATCATAAGGTAAAGTTGGATTAGAAATAGGATGAGGCTCATCTAAAGGTAAAGTAGGATAAGAAACTAGACTAGGCTCAGTTGAAGGTAATTTTGGTCATGAAAAAAGCTTAATATTAGTAGCTAACATCTCTATGGGAAGAAAACTAGAACAATCTTGGTATCTAGAAAAATAGTAATGAATATTCATGGAATGATTTATGAACATGATTCTAAGAGGATCTATGGAAACTAGAGGTGTACAATGTGATCGATCCATCTCTACCCTACAAAAAATAGGAATAATACTAGAATTATTCACTATGAATTAAGGAATTCTAAAATATAAACAAAAATAATAAAATAAATAAGTACAATATCAAATAATCTCAACATTTCTGTCTTAGACAAGTCCTAAAAATGGGTCATCTAAAAAATAACCATCATCATAGTTGGATGTATGCAAGTTGATGTTACATGTAGGTATGACCTTATAATCAAAATTTTCATGATGGATGGAATTATTAGTCTTAGTTAAGACCATAGGTATATCATCAAGAATAGGTTTATAGGATCAAGGTTTTAAAGAGGGAGACAACTAGGTGATGATATGAAGGGATAGGTCAAAAGTTTTGATCTTGAGGTTAATCTCATCTGGCTCATCATAATAAAAATCTAAGAGGTTAGATGGTATGTTACCAATGAGTTCAATGTGACCATTAAAAACTTGGGTATAATTGATAGGATAATTAAAGAGTTGATATTCCCTAAATGGGATACTAGGCAAAGGTTCAAGGGTAAGAATTTTAAAGATGCCATGTTCTTGAAATTATTCAAAATTATAAGGGTTTTTCTCATCTTGAATCTTGTAAATAACACCATTATGGGGGAATTTGACACATTGTCATGTAGATGAGGTGATATACCTCATATCATGAGTCCAATGTCTACCAAGCAAGATTTTATAAAAGAGGGTAAAGTTAAATATCATAACTTTCATGTAGATGGTGATAGGAGGGATGTTAATGAGAAGCCACATGCAACCTAGATGAGGTATTTACCTTCGATATTAACATTAACATGTGCTATGTGTGGACTTAATATTTCACTTGGAATATCTAAGAGTTTTAGTTAAATCAATGGAGGCAACACAATTACCATAACCCTTATTAATTAAGGCATGATTAACTTGGATATTTCTGATTTGGATTCTATTGAATAGAGGAAGATCATCCTCACAAATTAAAAACTCATCTAGAATCATTGAAGCGATAGGAAATTTAAGGGAAATAGGAGTATCCACTATTTCATCATGTATGGATATCCATTCACATTATTAAAGGATACTATCTTTGAATATAGACAAGGTGGCTTCACATCCTTCTAGAGGAGGATGAGGAATGTTCATTTCAAACAATAATTACATTAGATGGTTTCAATGATGAGGGTAAATTCACATTAATTAAAAAAAGGTTATTTGTAATGGGAGATAATAAATTTATGCAATGGGGTCCTATTCATCATAACTTATCAGGGATTTATAGATATAGGCACATAATGTTGTAAGAGATCTTATGAATGAGGGTTGGAAGTGTAATTAAACTTGTGTTGGTAAGATGTAGTTAATTTAGGTGGAGGACAAATAGGTTTTGTTATAGAATTAAATCAAACCATTTGAGAGGGTAATTCAGGCTCTCTCTAATTGAGTTGTCACTTGGATTTTCACCCTTTGAGGAGATGGAAAATCTCTCCTCATATAAGTGTTAAAATGGAAACACCTCAGGGCTTGTGGGTAGCCTAAGGATGAGGTGAATATCTAGATAGGGATAGATCCCTTGATGTACAAATTTGGATCATAAATAAACTTCACTTTGGGGGGTAAAAAAGGAGAGAGATAAATGAAAAAAACTAACCTAAGGGAGGTGATACACCAAATAACATGATGACTTCAAACCAATATCATGTTACACATGAAATCAAGAGACAAACTGAACATACACTTCTTCAATTTTCATCTTCTCACATCAATGTTACATTGTGAGGTTATGGAGGAATGTGTAAAGTTAGGAGGACTATAAAATAGTCATATAAGTTCACTAATGAATATACTAACTCAATCTCTGACATTTACTAGAATAATTCACATGCCCTGCAAGAAGAAGCTTTGCAACTACAAATATGATGCAGGAATGAGACAACATGTTAAGGAATCCATAGTATTCAATAATAAATATCAAAAATTCAAGTAAAAAGATAATAATATTCATGAATAGGTAAAAATCAGTGGTATTATTTATCAAAATGTATGCATTTGAGTAGGGCTTCACCATACTCAGGTAGAGCATGAGTTACAATGGCTAAAATGGCTAGTTCTTATAGTATTTGAGAGATAGAGGAGAAGAGATAAGTAAAAGGGTCACAATTATACTTTTAAAGATGAAAAAATAATTTAATTAATCATTATAATATTATTTGGGATGAATCATGTAAGGTCAGGAAGCACAAGTGTCAAATCAAAGCATAAACTTCATTAAAAGTGGCATAAAACTCCTTGTCTTGGGTAAAACAAAATTCCTTCATGATTAGACCTATTTTAACACCTAATAACTTATTAGGATTATTTAAAATTATTTTAATGATTTTTTATTATTTTATACCTTCCTCTCCATGCATTGGTTTCAGGCTTGGTCCTCTAAAATCACCTAGAAAGGAGTTATCATCATCTACAATCTAGAAAACTCTTCTTTCATGTACCCTTCACACTTGGCCTTAAATTTTTAATCATATACTCATTTAAATCCATGGGAATAAGTTAATTACACATTTAAAGTCCCTCCATGTCGTAAGAAGCATCACGGCACCTTAAAATGAGCTCACTTTAAGATTTATACCCTTCTCACTAGCTTGTCCATTAGGCCAATTTTGACTAGCTAAAATGAGAGATATTATTTGAACCCTTAACAATTTTTATGAATTATTAAATTACTATTATGGGTTATAAAAAGTATATATTTTCCTCCCAAAGTTGGTTTCATCCTTAGACCCCCTGTAAAACCTATAAAACACAAATAATGGTAAAAAATACCCTATTTCTACCATGTTCATACAATTCCATATAGATGAAAATCATGGGAGGGACATTTATTGACTCATATACAGATTCCAATAGGTTTCATGGTCAAAATATTCCATTATTTTAGCTATCCAACTCCATTTCTCCAAACTAGTCTTGGTTGAGGGTTTGTAAGGGTTTTAAGCTGATTTGACCTCTTAAGGTTCGTTCATAAAAACCAAACATCAAAATTGAAAAAAAAATTATAAAAACATGGCCTTAAATTCCCCTCATATAATCCCCTAACTCCTTTTTCATCCATGTAATGCCTCATGAAAGATATGAACATCAAAATTTAACCAATTGAGTTCTTTTCACCTTCTTTATAGGTCTAAGTTGGCTTAACATCAAAAAATTGGATTTATTTGGTTTTCAATTCCTTCCAATGTCTTTATAACCTCCTATTTTACACCAAAAACATTCTATAATTCATTATAAATATTTTTTAAGTGTACAAAATAAAATGACCTATCATTTTAAGACTAGGGCTAACCATATCAAGTAGGCTTGAGTTGTCCTTGAGGCCAAAAATGAGTTATTGGTGGTTTAACTTATTTTTTATAGATAAAAAACATATTATTATATCCCATATACATGCTCAAATTAATTATAATTCCTTTCCAAGGTTTCAAATGAGATCAACCCTCCATTTGGCCACTAGGCCTAATGTTGGTCTTACAGGTTTGATTACATATTTGGTACTTTAGGATATCCTATCTAGCTCCATCCTTTCTTGAAATTTTATTCATGTTTTATTATGTTCTTTATATCTTATCACATCTTATAGAAATATATAAACAACTCTTGAGACCATCTACTTACTACCCTTATCTAAATCTACCAGTTTGACCACATAAGGGAATGCCCTCTATCTAAGACACTATTGACCATTTTAAGATATTATATAGGTCTTATGTATTCCCTCTACAAAATTATATCCTTTTATTACATCATATAACCCTTTAAATCCTTTAAATACCAAAATAGACTCATTAGAAAACAAACTATGTAGGGTTTCAAGGAGTGGACTGAGTTTGCTTGATTGGGATCTTCTACATGATTGTTTTCCATTTTATGAACAATAAATCAAGCCATTATAACCATAATTAATGTATTACAATCCCTACTTATCCATCCATTGTCTCATGAACTCCTTACACACTTGAACTCCTAAGGTTGCCTTCTAATTCTTGATTCTGTTTCCTCAAAACATCACACCTATAGGTGCTTATGAGATATCAATGAGCTTGGTCATTATGGTCAAAGACATCCCAAGAAACATGAGAATCATATAGCCCCTAAATAAACCTTATATTCACTCTGCTAGGCTAAAACAACATTAAACCCTTTAACTAAGTCATTAACTACTAGACTAAGACACCCTACTTTGGACTGAGCCTATAGGTATGCTTTAAATGATTTAACTTCAAACGAATGTTCAAAACCTCTTCCAATTCCCTTATATTCTATTGTAAATAGTTTTAATTAACTTTTTCATCTTAGATCAGTGCAATATAGCCTTAGGTGCCAAGCTTTATCTCACTACCTAACTATGTTTCCCTCCTAACAGTACCCCTACCTATTGGTGACTTTCCCCTTTAAATGAGCACCTAGTCATGTTTTTTGAAGACTCTCTTATAATAATTAGAATCACTAGGTAGATAATAATAGAAACATTCACCTTAAGAGGGATCCAATACCACTAAAACACCAAACTTAGTTTACTATCTACCTATTTTGCTGTAGGTGGACATTTTGGGCAACTTGTATGGATATGGTTCACCTCCCTTTGTGTAAGTAGGGTGTTGAAGTGTCATAAAAATATCTATGATTTATATGTCATTCCTCAATCATTTCTCATTCTTATACATCCTTAAAACATGCTTTAGTCCTTCTTCTTTACTTTTTATTTTCAAGGCTGTGTTTTCCTCCTTTAGGCTTGGCTATAGGTGTATGCAACAAGTTTTTTGAATGAAATTTGGTTTCACCTCTATCTCTTTATCTCTCTAATCTCTTCAAACCATTTATGATTAACCTTTATTTTTAAAAAAAAGTAAAATAGAATCCACAAGACCTCCAACCTCACCTTGAGTATTCAATGCATCTCCTTCTTCATCTACAAATATATACATTGGTTGTAGATGATATGTTTGGGTCTCATTTAGGATTAGAGTGTATTGTTTGAATTAATGGATCATGAATTAATGGTGGATTGGATGGTTTTAATAAACCAATTTAATACCTCCTAAATACCTTAAAACCTCCCTTGTATTTAAATGTTTGACAAGTACTCTATTGGCTGTAGATAGCATTGAATGATTTCAATGTCTTGGAGAGCAACTTGAAGGCTTAAGAAAACCACTTTCCTCAACCCCTACACCTCTATTATTTTGCAACATGAAAGGCCTGTGTGGGATATTTAAACAAAAGTAATTTTAGGCTCTATATATCAATGCAACACTATATAAGGACAACCAAAAAAGGGCTTGGACCTCTATTTTATTAGTTTTGGGAAATTGTCTCAAAATGTCACAAATTTGCTCCAAGACCATTTTTTATTTTTTAATTGCCTAAAACTACTTAAACCTTCTTAAAGATGATGACCAAGCATGTTTTGAATCTTCAAACACCAGAGAATGTTCAAAAATGTTTTTCATGCTCTTTCAACTAATGGGAGGCCATACAACTGCTATAGATGGCCAATTTGTGCATTTACTTGCTCTCTTTATTATTGAAGTACCTATTTTGAGTTCTATTTTTAATTTAAGATGAAATAAATACATATATGGGCAAAAAAACATCACTTTAATTCATTTTAGAACCATAACATAGAAGAAAACCTAAGTAATTAGAAGAAATGATTATAAATCCACTCCACTCCTTGTAAACTGAGTTAGTAAGCTCATCAAATCAATTTAAAATGTGAAAAAATCATGGGAAACATGATAAAAGGAAGTATACATCCTTTGGAATCAATATCAGCAAGTGAATTCTACAAACCTTCCCAAATAAGATCAAAACCTTTAGGATGCACAAATTAACAAGTAGGAAATTATAGTCAACTTCATCAGGATGGGTCATGAAGCACAAGCCACCATTCTTCAAACTCATTAAATTAAAATGAATTTATCTCAGTCTAATCTAACCTCCTGAATGATTTTTATCTGAAACCTCCTAAGCTATTCATACTAAGCACAAACTTGAGTGTCATTTCTGCTTACCAAGAAGACTGAAAAAGAAGTAAAATGGTTTTAATATAAAAATGTCACTTAAAAAGAATTTCAAATGTTTAAATAAGCTTGGGGAAGTTGAAGAGATATAAAATGATCCTTTCCCATGTGGCACACTTCTTAAGGAGTCGTACAAGTGCCAATTTTTTTTTTCTTCAAGGAAAATACCCTTTTCTTCTAATGAACCTACCATATTTTAGTTATGTCAGTTGATTAAGGCCTCTAAAGACACATGGGATGTGAAATCATGTTTTATAACCTTCACACTTCCTAATAAATTTGTACAATTCATTAAATTCCCCTTCTTTAACCTCAAAATGACTAAAGGGACTAAAATAACTAATGACCAAAGCTAGTACAACATTAAATGGTATTAATTAACCTATAAAACACCTTGTGACATATGTATTAGACTCCCAAAATTATTTAAACTAAATTTTTTACCTAGGGGTACCCCAATTTGACCTAAAAGTCAAATTTGGTCAAAATGAGCTATAAAATTGGGACAACCCCAAGCTATGGGTTACCTATGTTGGGGCTAAACCTCCAAAGTAGGTTGGATTCCTCTTTGATGCTCACCTAAGACTAAAGTTAATATTAATGCTTCAGGGAAAAGGGTTAGAAAGAGTGTAGGGCACCTAAGAAAGCTAAAAGTTTGATACACCAAAGTTAAGTGAACACTCACAAGTTTGAATCCATACTAGATCAATAAAAGATAACTATTCCTCACCAGTTGTATAAATATTTCATGGAATAGGTCCTAAATAAAACACTAATCTAGACCTCCAAATTATCTTGAGAACATCTTCAAAGAGGAAAGCATAAGGACAACAAACGAAGAAGAATCTCCTTCATGAATTTACCATAAATAAGCATACTAAACACTGATTTAGGATAAGAGACAAGCAAAGAGTTGATCTTATTATTTTAAAAGTTATTTCTTAAAATATTTTTATATGGTTTGATATTATTAAATAAGTGCACTTTTTTAAGAGTCTCAATGAGTATATTTGTCTTATAGATAAAATTCTAAAAGCTAAGGACAACTACAATGGGAATGAGACCAAGATATATAGAAGAAGAGAGGCAACCCAAAATAAAGGGTGAGCATGCTATCAGAAAATAAAGACCTATCTTGGGTCATTAAATTAACCTGAGCCACCACCTTTTGCTCCTTAACCAATTAAAACATTACCACACTTTCGATCAATTAGAACATTGTATATGGCTTATTGAGTGAGAATGTCCCCAAAGGATTTGAGGATGCATTAAATGTTCCTACCCATAGTTCCCAATGTTAAATATTTTATTTTATCCTTCATGCCAACTCTTTCTTGGAGACAAAACTTTATGATCATGAACATGACTAAGACATGATTTGGTGACTTTAGGTGATTGCTTATCGAGAATATGGTCATGATAAAGAACAATGATATTTTTCATTAATTACACCTCTACTCTATCTTTATGCTTGGATCATAGGTCTATCTATAGGTGGAAAACCAATTCAAGACTATTGGTTTTCCTATAGTTTCCATATCAGTATAGACCTATAGAAAATATAGCACTTTTTATATTATAACAGGTCCAAAAGACCCATCCTTTCTCTATAGGAAACTAAACTCATATATACGTACATAGATTATCCAAAAAGGGTAGACCATTACTTCAATTACAACCCTAACTAATCAAAAAAATGAACCAGAGATCAATATTTTAACCTTAATTCCTGTCCATACATGTTTCCTTGTATCCCAATGCATTACCTAGGCCATTTCATGGCATTCTAACTAGCTTTAATGGTATTGGAATACCATACAAAACCCTATGTTTCATGGTCAAAAATAACTTTTTAACCTTTATCAAGAATCTTGGGCTCATCTTTAATCTGATTTGTTGTCAAAATATGATTTGATTCATTGATAGGTTAACTTAACTTGCTCCATCGATTTCAATTTGTATGAAGGCCCATGGATCATCAATTTACTACAAGTTGAATGTGTCCTTGATACTTGTTTTGCATACATTTTCCTTTAATATTCACTAACCCTTTGACCACTACTTGCCATTAGATCCAAATGTATGATGCACTGTAGACCATTGATTTGTCAAGACACACTGTTTAAAAACCAATGGCTAGTTCTAGTCTTAAAGTTGTCATCTTCACTCCTATCGAATGACAGTCTCATAACTACCATTGATAGTTGCTTGACTAGTAATTTTAATAATGGTAGGTCATGTATTTTTCTATCCTTAAATTTGATGTTGGAGTGAATGTCACACATTATAGGTCTACTTTCAAAGGCTCATAACTTGAAGATCAAAATTCATGCAAGCCTCAAACTTTTAGGAGATGTTATTAAGGTCAAGAAGGACAAACCCATTTCATCCATTGATCCTAGTATATTTCCAAGCGAATATATTAAAGGCCTAAGTTGACTAATCCATATTTTTTCCATCTAACATCCTGGCAATGGTCAAGATTTTTTGGCTAAGTATGGGAAACTTAGTGAAAGTTGATTGAAGATCCAACTTTGCAGATGCATAACTTCATTTTCACCTTAGTGGAGGACCTAAGATTTGGTGCATATGATCTTGGAATGAATGTGAACAAACCCATTTAACCAATTCTTTTAGATTCATCCACATGTGTAAGATTTGGCTTCATCAAACTACATACTTAGGATTTCTACATGCTTAATCAAAACATGTAAGAATTTCCTATGTGGGCCAAAAATGGACAACATCTTTGGTGACTTATAAGGAAGCATATATGCTATGATTTGAGAACCTATACCATTATCTTAACTAGTCCATTGGGTATGGAGTCATTAGCTTCTACAACTGAACTAAACTATCTTTTAGAACAACAAGGATCAAAAGAAACAAAACACAAAAAAATGCCAGAGGCACTTTGGAAAAGGAAATAATAAAATAGAAATAAAACTACACAAAATGTTTTGTGACTAGGACACCAAACCTAGCTATGAGGCTATTATAGAAATCCAAGACTACACCCTCATTAGCTTCTTTCAAAATAATGGCTTCCACCCACTTGGTGAAGTATTTAGTTACAGTGAGGACCCATTTATGTCCTACACTCGATGGTGGATTGATCATATCTATGATGTCTAACCCTCATTGCATGAAGTGTTTCCCCACCTAAATAGGATTGAGTGGAAGGGTTGCTAGTTTTTACTTTCCTACAAAGAGGGAACACTTCTAGAATTTTTTAACCCATGCATGAGCATATTTGAAAATGTTGGGCCAATAATAACCAAACCTCATTAATTTTTTATAGTTTTTTATGTGTAAAATGGCCTCCTATAGGTCATCATAGAACTGCTCCAAGAGTTTGGTTACCTGGTCATCATCTATGAATTTAATAAGTACCCTATTGATGTCCTTTCTAAAAAAAAGACATTCAATTAATGCATAATGTATATATTGAATCTTAAAATACATTATTTTGACTCTATCCAAACCTTGGGGGCATTTCCTTGTTGCCAATAAGTGAGCCATATCTTGAAGCCACCTCTTTTGAGGTAGGCTTTTACTTGCCTATGAGTTGTCTAAGGTCACCAAAATAGTTTCATTATCCTTTTGGAGGTCATTCACCTTGTGCTCACATAAGACCTTACCCCTAACCATCTTGGTGACCTTGATCTCTATGTCACACTCCATGAAATTTTTGGTCCAGCCTATTCTTTTCTCATTTAAATATTTATTAAGGAGGAAAACCCTAACTCTAGGATGAGACACCATAACATGGATCCTACTATTGGAGAGCATGGGCCTAAAATTATTTAGGCTTCTCAAAGATACAAGAATTTATTTCTTAATGAAATTTTACCTCACCTCATATCCTTCTAGCCTTTGACTGAAAAGAGTAATTAGTTACACCATTTCTTTGTTACTCTTCTTCATCAGCATAGCTAATATGTTATCAATGTTAAAAAAATATGTAAAAGATGAAGTCTTTAGAGAAATTAGGATTTAAAATTGAGGGTGCTTGGGTAATGGCCTAATTTATGGCTTTGAAATCATCACTATCTTCATCAAACCAAAAAAACACTTCACTCTTTTTTAGCATTACGATGATACGCTTGACTGGGTTTTTAAAACCAAGTATGAACCTTCTCACAAAGTTGATCTTCCCAATGAAGCTCTAGATCCCTTTTTTATTCTTTGGCAAGGATAAGGCTAAGATAACACTTACTCTGTTAGGGTCAATAGATAACATCAATTTTAAAATAATATGACCCAAAAATTTATGTTCATGCATAGATAAAACACATTTTTGGGGGTTTAACGAGATTCCATACTCTTTGAATCTTTGGAAAACTAACCTTAAATTGTCTATGTGTTTCTTAGCATTATTAGAGAAGATTGTAGTGTCATCCAAGTAGACTAACACCATTTGATTTATAAATACTTGGAAAGACATGTCCATTTCCCTTTGAAAGGTTTCCCCACATTAGATAATCTAAAAGGCATCTTCTGATAAGTGAAAGTCCCCCACTTGGAGGTGAAGGTAGTCTTGTACTAGTCCTCTTCTTTCACTAGCACTTGGTTATAACTTGAGTATCCATCTAAGAGAGAGAAAATTTATTAACCAACAACTACTTTTAAGATTTAATCCATGGATGGTAGAGGGTAATTTTCCTTTGAAGAGACCTTATTAAGATATCTAAATTCCACACACAGTCTGATCTCCCCACTCTTCTTTTTGGCATGTACTAGATTAGCTACCCATTAGGAGTGTTTGATAGGGAAGATGATCCTATAATCCACAAAAAATTTTATCTCCTTTCTCATGATCTCTTCAATCTTGGGATTTATGGGCCTCTGCTTCTGCCTGACAAGCTTGACATCAACCTCTAGCTCTATTATGTGCTAGGCTAGATTAGGATCAAAGCCATTTAGGTTACTATATTTCAAAATAAAAATGTCTGCATATTCCTTAAAAATATATATGATATCATGCCTTTTAGCTTTAGTACTTACCTTTCTAATCTTGAGAATATTTTCCTCAAAGATAAGAGCTCTTTCATAGTTATGTTCATTAGTTAACATCACTACGTTATCCTTACTCATATGGTCCCCTTCATGAAAGAGGACTTCTAGAGTGACTATCCCTTTAGGAAGCTTATTAGACATTCATTAGACAATTTGATCCCCATATTAGTGCTATAAATTTTCTTGATTGAGGGAGGGGAATTCTACTTCTTATTACAAGAAACACATAATCTATTTGTCATTTTTAAAGACCTAAAAAATGAGATTGATTATTTATCACTGATGGTATTACTACCAATTTGATGTGTGGTTGAAACTTGGCTCCTTTCAATTCAATGGAAATGTCAAAATGATCCCCCATAGCTGCTATCCTATTAGCATGTTGATTTTGGTCTCTCAGCACTGATTGGATGTTTAAATCCTCAAAGTCCTAAAATTAGTCCCACACTTTATGTTTATATGACTTCATTAAAGTATTATTAGTGGAATTTTGACCTTTGAATTAGTGCACAACCAATTCAATATCTCCATAGACTTTTAGTTACTTGATCTTTCTCTTATTGGCCCATTAAAGGCCATGGATCAAACCCTCATATTGTATTGGATTGTAGGAGCAAATAAACTGAAACTTGTATGAAAAGGAGTACTTATCATTTGAAGGATAAATTAGCATGACACCTACACCCACCCTATGTTTTTTCCTTGAGCCATAAAAAAATAACATCCATAGACCACTAAATTTTTATTGAAGCCTTATGAGGGATGGCATAGGTCGGTATTCTTCATGCAAACAAAAAACACTCAAGTCTCTTTCTTTAACTCCTTTTAAGGGGTCCACCAACTGTTTATCATTACATAACTCATTCAAGAACATGTTTGGTACCTCTTTTAGATGAGTGTCTAGATCCCACCCCATTGCAAATTCATCCTCATCAATGATGTTGTAATTGATGTTGACACTATCTGGCCCATAGGGTTATATATGGAATTATACAATGGGCTCAACCTTGATTAACACCTTGGTCCCATACATTATCCTGAAGTCCATATAGGATCAATTTTATACAAGGTAGCCCCTATCTTTGCTATGAATTATTTGGATAAACATAGTGAAAATTGGGGAGGCACATGCAAGACCAGTACATCTTGGGCTACCAAGACACCAGGATAAGCTTTCATGGTCATATTGAGGTCCTTTGTTATACCAGAAGGTTTAGGAGAAGAACCATCAAGTTGTAAAACTCCTTTAGACTATGGCTAGTATTTTAGACCAAATTGATTAGCTATGGACTTTGGCAACACTAAGGTAATATCCCCATTGTCTACTAAACAATTGTGTACTAGAGAGTTGCCAATGATTACTTAAATATATAAGGGAGGAGGATTCACTACTTTACTTGATCGCCCTTCCTATGGTGCTTAGGTTGCATTAGTGAGAACTTCATTCACCTTGTTTGATGGCTTATCTATAACATTTATAACATTAATCTTAGACAAACCCTCCTGATGAATGTCCACCTAGCTAGGAATGGAGAGCATATCCCACATGGGCACACTCACATTTGGCTTCTTCATTTGTTCAACAATGTTGATGGGTGAACCACTAACCTTTATTTGTGATCTAGAAACCACCACTATTATTTGTTGAACTTGTGAGCCCTAGGGAACAAAAATACTCCTTTAGCTCTGATCTTTTAGATGTACTAGAACCTTTAGAGTGAAAAAAGGCTCCCTAGGTCTTGTCAATGAAGGAGTATGGTGGGAAGTTCTTTTGTTGATTCTTGATTACCATACATATTATTTATTTTGAATCTTGTGTTTTTTATCACTAGACAATAGGCTTGGATAGGACTAACCTATTGGTTAGCTGCATAATACTCCACTTATTCACTTTTCATCATTTTAGTATCTAGCCAATTTGGTCCCTAATTATACCCTTGACCTTGTGTAGGTTCTTCCAGTTTGGTCATCATATGAACCTCTACATTATGAGCTATGAGAGCTTGGTTGTACCCAAAGTTAGAAGTTTAATACCATTGATCATTAAATACTTGGTTAAGGTCAATATTTGGGACCATATGTTGAATAAAGGATTGGTCCTAAGGCATGTAGCTCTACTTCTTGGGCCACATTATTTTGAACTATGACTAAAGAGTTAGAAGTACTAGAAACATTACGGTTGAAGTTACACTACTTATTGTAGCCATGTTGCCCTTGTCCTTGATTCTAACCTAAGACCTAGTAGTTTCCATTATATATAGGTTTGTTTACTTGAAAACTCTATTGTTAAGGCTGATATGAACTTTGATAAGGCCTATTGAAGGCCTTTTTACTTTTGACATCTACTAGCTCATTCCCCAAAGATGAAAACATGTTTTTGTGATCCTAAAAGTTCTTTTGTTCTAGTGAATTACTAGATCCACTAGTAAAAGCTTTATCTTGATTAGGTTCAAGGATTACAATAGTTTTTGGTTTAGGGAGAATTACATCCAATGGAGGAATAAAAATGGGAGGTGGTCTAATCTCAGGAACTAAAGGCATTGATGGTCTAGCTGTAAGTTTGGTAGTTTGGACTAGATAAATTTTTACCTTAATGGCCACTCATATGCACCTGGAAGTAAATTTCCTCCCATAGATTATATCATCACCACTATGTCACTATTCAAATCCTTTAAATAATATAAGAAAGTGGAGTTAGGGGTTGACCTAATTGTGACTAGGATTCTATCCCATGTTTTTTGAAATCTTGTGTTGAAATCTTGATGACTTCATGAGGAGCTCTTATAATTTTAGTTAGTTGTTCTGCAAGTGAAAAATGGTTATGTTTATCCTCAAATCCTTTATGTAAGGATTTAGATAATTGGTCCCATATCTAAATATAATTTTAAGTAAGGCATCTATATTAATCTATGGCCTTTCCTTTCAAAGAGGTAGCTATTAGCCTAATTTTCATATTCTCCTCAGTGACATTATGCATATTGAAAAAGTTTGCTATATCTATGAGGTGTTCATAGGGTGCTATAGGCTAGTATCCAGTGTAATATGAAACACTTTTAGGAGTTGAAACTAGGATAAGATCATAAAGAGTGAGGGATATAAGGATTTGGTCACTAAAATATGCAAAATTTGTAGGGGTTACCATGGCTATACGGGAGGGTAACAAGGGTCCTCTTATAGGGATAGGCCTTGTAAATTCCCTAGGATCAAAGTTTCCTTAGTATGGATGAGTATTTGTAAACCTTAGTATTTTTTTTGTTCTTTAAAGGTAGTTTAAATTTTTTGAAAGGAATACCTCTTGAATCTAACCTTGTCACATTTAGCATGATATGGAGCTAATATTCTACATAAGAGAGTTGATTATTTCTTTTGGAGTCACATATGTTGTTTTTTATAGCTTAATTATTGTAAATTTGATCAAATCAACATCAAATTTAATCAATATTCTTCTTTCAAAATAAGTGTGTCTCATTGGGCATGCTAGAAACTATTATAGGCTCAAATTGCACCCTTTTAGAGGTTTCTTTAGGCTTGCTTCAATTGAGCTATAAAATTGGGATAACACCAAGTTTTGGGTTACCTATGTTTGTAACTAAACCTCTAGAGTAGGCTAGCTTCCTCTTTGTCGCTCACTTAAGACTAAAGTTAAGCCTAATGATTTAGGAAAAAGGGTTATAAAGAGAGTAGGGGATCTTAAGAAAGATAAAAAGGTGATATACAAAAGTTAAGTGGACACTCACATAATTTTAAACATGTATTGGATCATTAAAATATAACTGTGAATTACCTGATCTCATAACCTCACCAGTTGTATAAATATTTCATGGAAGAGGTCCTAAATAATGCACTAATATAGACCTACAAATTATCTTGATAACATCTTCAAAGAGGCAAACAAAAGGAAAACAAACTAGGAAAAATATCCTTCATAAATTTACCATAAACAAGCATACTAAATAATGATTTAAGAGAAGAGACAGATAAAGAGTTGATCTTATTACTTCAGAAGGTAGTTCTTACAATATTTTGATAGGGTTTGAACTTATCAAATGAGAATTTTTTTTTGAGAGTCTCGATGAGTATCTTTGTCTTAGAAATAAAATCCTAAAAATTTCCAAAAACTGAGAATGCCTATAATGAGAATGAGACTAGGATATATAGAAGAAGAGAGGTAGCCTAAAATAAAGGGTGAGCATATTATCAAAAAAATAGCACCTATCTTGGGTCATTAAATGAACTTGAGCCACCAAATTTTTCTCCTTAACCAATGAAAACATTGCCACCCTTTCGATTAATTATAAGACTTTATACGGATTTTTGAGTGAGAAGGTCCCCAAAGGCTTTGAGGATGCTTTAAATGTTCCTAGCCATAGTTCCCAATGCTATATCTTTTCTTTGGTCCTTCACATTGAATCTTGCTTGGAGATAAAACTTTATGATCATAGACTTTACTAAGACATGATTTGGTGATTTTATGTGGCTACTTATCAAGATTATACCCATGCCTAAGAATGAATATATTTTTCATTAATTTCACCTCTTCTTTATCTTTAGGGTTAGATCTATCTATAGGTGGAAAACCAATTCAAGACTTTTGGTTTCCCTGTAGTTTTCATATCAGTATAGATGTAGATAAAATATAACACTTTTTATATTATAATAGGTCCAAAATACCAATCCTTTCTCTATAGGAACCAAAACCCATATATACATACACATATTCTCCTAAAAGGGTACACCATTACTACAATAACAACCTTAATTGAGAAAAAATATGAACTAGAGACCCATACTTTAACCTTAATGGCTATCCATATGTGTTTTTTTTATCCCAATACATTACTTAAGATATTCTATGACATTTTAACTAGATCCAATGGCATTAGAAGACCCAACAAAACCTTATGTTTTATGGTCAAAAATAACTTTCTAACCTTTTTCAAGAATCTTAGGCTTGTCTTTAATCTGATTGGTTTTCAAAATCTAACTCAACTCATTGACAGGTTGACTTAACTCACTCCATAAATTTAAATCTGTATGAGGGCCTTTAGATCATTGATTTTATACCAATTGAACTCATCATTGATACTTTTCATGCATACATTAACCACCTTTGAGATTCACTAATCCTTTGACCACCACTTTCTATTAGATCCAAATATATGATGCAACATAGACCATTGATTTGTCGAGACCCTATATTTGAAAATCAATAGCTAGTTTATAGTCTTAAAGTTATTTCTTCACTCCCATTGAATGAAACTCATACGATCATCATTAATAGCTTTGTGGTCATCAAATTTAAGCTTAGTAGGACATGTCTTATTATGTCCTTAAATTTGACATTGGTGCGAATGTCACACATTGTAAGTCTACTTTCAAAGGTTCATAACTTGAAGATCAAAAGTCTTGGAAGCCTAAAAATTTCAAGAGATGTTTTTAAGGTCAATAATGATAAACCCATTTAATATATTAGTCACAAGAGCTTTCCAAGTGAAGATATTCAAGACCAAAGTTGACTGATCCATATCTGTTCCATGTGAAATCCTGGTGATGGTCAATATTTTTTTGGCTAAGTATGGGAGAATTAGTGAAAATTAATTGAAGAGACAAATTTTCACATGCATAACTTCATTTGCACTTTAGTGGAGGACCTAGGATTTGGTATATATGATCTTGGCATGAAAGCAAATAAACCCATATGACCAATTCTTTTTGACTTATCCACATGTGCAAGATCTAGCTTCATCAAATTTCCTACTTTTGATTTATATTTGCTTCATCAAACCATGTAATAATTTATTATGTGGGATAAAAATGGACATCTTTGGAAACTCATAGGGAAGGATGATTTCTATGCTTTGAGAACCTAGACCATTGTCTTAACCACTCCATTGCGTATGGATTCATTAACTTATACAACTAAGCTAAACCTCTCTTTTGAAACAACAAGGATAAAAATAAATAAAATGATAGAGAAACTTTGGAAAAGGAAACAACAAAACAAAAATAAAAGTACACAAGGAACCAAGAGGAAATTAAAAACTACTCTAACATGTATAATATTTTATAATGGATACAATGCTACTCAATAACAAGGATTCAAATAAATTCCATTGATTGGTATGGGTAATACCTCTCCATCCAATTGGGAAATCTAAAAAGCATTATGTTCTTTGCATCCATAAATCAAATAAAGACCACTCCACAAGCTATCAAACTTGGTATGCTTTCCTAGTTTGGCCTTATTCAAATCCCATTTGAGGAGTAGGTCCCCTTCCTCAAATTTCCTTGATGTAGCTCTCTTGTTAAAATCCTTTCTGACATAAGCTTGATGTGATTCCAAAGTTTTCATATCAAGGTCTCTGATCTCTTCTAGCTCCATGAGTTATACCATCCTCACATTCATGGGCTTGTCCTCTATCGACTCAAGCTGATGAGCTAACTCTAATGTAGATGGATTAAGGGATATAGTAATTTTTGATTCCCTTCTATACAAAAGAATATATGGATAATTTACAATGGTATTTTTAGTAGTTACCCTATCAACCCACAAGGATATCTTTAGCTTGGTGTGCCATGTTCTCTAATTTTATTTCATAGTGCTCCTAATGATCCTCAACAAATTATTATTTTTAAACTCTACTAGTCCATTTCCTTAAGGATAGTAGTAGGAAGAAGTGTTGAGGTAGATGCCTAACTTAATATCCCACTCACTTTTCCTTATACCAAAGATCACTAATCCATTATTAGAAATTATGGTGGTTGGGATACCAAAACTAGTTATGAGGTTATCATAAAAATCCAAGATTATAACCTCACTAGCTTCCTTCAAAGCAATGGCTTCCACCCACATAGTGAAGTAGTTAGTTGTAGTGATCACCCATTTATGTCTTGCCCTTGATGGTGGATTGATCATCCCTATGAAGTTTATCCCCCATTACATGAAGGGTTTCTCCACCTGCATAGGATTGAGTGGATGGGCTATAAGTTTTTGCTTTCCTACAAAGAGGGAACACTTATGGAATCTTCTAACCCATTCATGAGAATATTTGAAAAGTTTGGGATAGTAATAACCATCCCTCATTATTTATGGTGAAGTGGTTTTGGGTGTAAAATATCCTCCTATAATTCCATCATGGAATTTCTGCAAGAGTTTGGTTACCTAGTCATCATCAGGAATATAAGGAGTACCCCATTAAGGTTCTTTCTAAAAAGAACACCATCAAGTAATGCATAATGTACATATTGAAGCTTAAAATACCTTATTTTATCTGTATCCAAACCTTGGGGGAATTATCCTATTGCCAAGAAGTGAGCCCTATCTTGAAGATAACTCTATTGAGGTGGGAGTGTACCTACCTGTGAGTTATCTTAGGTTACCAAAATGGTTTAATTGTTATTTTGGATGTCATTCATCATGTGCTTACATAATCCCTTACCCTTAACCATCTTGGTAACCTTGATCTCTACATCATACTCCATGACCTTTGTGATCCATTCTACTCTCTTCTTATTTAAATGTTTGTTAAGGAGGAAATCCCTAACTCTAGGATGAGACACCATAAGATGGATCCTACTATTGAAGAGAGTGGGACTAAACTTATTAAGGATTCTTAAGGCTACAATAACTTGTTTATTAATGAATGTGTACCTCACCTCATATCTTTCCAACCCTTAACTAAGAAAAATAATTGTCTACTCTATTTCTTTGCTTTTATTATGTATCAGCATAGCTAATATGTTGTCAATGTTAGCAAAGGTGTACAAGACAATGTCTTTGGACAAATTAGGTTTTAAAAGTGAGGGTGCTTGGGCAATGGCCTACTTCATGGCTTTAAGAGCTACCTTTCCTTCATCAGACCAAGTAAACACTTGGTTTTTCTTCAACATAGTGATGATAGGCTTGACCATGTTTACAAAACTAGGTATGAACCTTCTCACAAAGTTTATCTTCCCAAGGGAGCTCTAGATCCCTTTTCTATGCTTGGAAAGGATAAGGCTAAGATAATACTTACTCTATTAGGGTCAATGGATAACATCTCTTTTGAAATAATATGACACATTAATTTGCCGTCATGCATAGATAAAACACATTTTTGGGGGTTTAATGAGATCCCATACTCTTTGCATCTTTAGAAAACTAGCCTTAGATGGTCTATGTGCTCGTTAGCATTTTTGGAGAGGACTGTAATGTCATCCAAGTAGATGAACACCATTTGATTTAGTAATCCTTAGAAATCCATGTCTATTTCCCTTTGAAAGGTTTCCCCAATATTAGACAATCCAAAGGGCATCTTCTGATAAGTAAATGTCCCCCACATGGTAGTGAAGGTAGTCTTGTACTAGTCCTCTTCTCTCACAAGAATTTGGTTATAACCTAAGTATTTATCTAAGAGGAAGAAATGTTCTGAACTAGAAACTACTTGTAGGAGTTGCTCCATAGATGGTAGAGGGTAACAATATTTCAAATTGACCCTATTAAGATCTATGAATTCCACACATAGTTTGAACTTCCCACTATTATTTTTGAGAGGTACTAGATTAGCTACCCATGAAGATTGTTTGATGGGGAAGATGATCCTAGAATCCACAAGATTAGTTAGCTCCTTTCTAATGATCTCTTTAATCTTGGGATTTATGGACCTCTGATTCTACCTGATAGGCTTGGCATCAACCTCTATCTATATTATGTGTTGGGCCATATTAGGATCAAATCCTTTTAAGTCACTATATTTCCAAGGAAAAATGTCTACATATTCCTTACATAGCTTTATGAAAGCATGACTTTCAGCTTTAGTGCTTACCTCTCCAAGCTTGAGAAGCTTGTCCTCAAAGATAATAACTCTTGCATAGTTCTCCTCATTAGTTGACATCACTAATATATCTTTATTATTAGAGTCCCATTCATGAAAGAGGCCTTCTAGGGTGACTAGCCCTTTTAGGAATATTATATGTACTTAATTATACAATCTACTTCACATAATGGTGCTACAACTTTTCCTTATTAAGGGAAGAGAATTCTACTTCTTGTTGTAAGAAACACACAATCTATTTGTAATTTTCAAATACCTACTAATGATATTAGTTATTTGGCACTGATAGTCTTACTACCATTTTAATGTGTGGTTAAAACTTGGTTCTTTAAATTCATTGGGGATGTTAAAATTATCCCCCATAATTTCTAGCATGTTAGCATGTTGATTTTGGCCTCTTGACATTGATTGGATGTTGAAAGCCTCAAATTCCTCAATGATGTCCCACACTCTATGTTTTGAAGACTTCATTAGAGGATTCTTAGTGGCATTTTGAACTCTAACTTGGTGTACATCTAATTCACTATCCCCATAGACTTTTAACTACTTGATCTTTCTCTTATTGGCCCATTAAAGGTCATGGATGAGACCCTCATATTATACTACATTATAGGAGAAGCTAAATTAGAACCTGTATGAAGAGAAGTACTTATCAGAAGGGTAAATTAGCATGACACATGTACCCACCCTATGTTTTCTCCTTGAACCATAAAAAAATAACCTCCATAGACAACTATAATCTTCTTAAGTCCTTATGAGGTATGACATAGGTTGGACTTCTTCAAGTAAATAAAAAAACTCAAGTCTCTTTCTTCAACACCTTCTAAGGGGTCCACCAACTGGGTATCATTCCATAAATCATCTAAGAACATTTTTGATACCTCTTCTAGATGAGTGTTGAAATCCTACCCCATTATAAATTCATCCTTATTAATGATTTTACAATTAATGTTGACACTATCTGGCCCATAAGGTTCTATATGGAATTGTGTAATGGGATCAACCTTGATTGACACCTTGGTTCTTTACCTTGTCTTGAAGGCCATATAAGACAAGTTTATTTCTAGGTATCCCCTTATCTTTGTTATGAATTATATAGATAAGCATAGTGTAAATTGGGGAGGCATGTCCAAGACTTATACATCTTGGTCTACCAAGACATTCAGATAAACTTGTAAGGTTATATTAAGATCCTTGATTATACTAGACAATTTAGGAGAAGTACCATTAAGTTTCAACACTACTCTATAATGTGGCTCATATTTTAGACCAAGATGATCAACTATGGACTTTGGCATCACTGAGGTACTAGACCCACTATCTACTAAATAATTGTGCATCAAAAAGTTTCCAATGATTACTAAAATATATAAGGGATGAAGCTTGACTGCTTTACTTGATTACCCTTACTCTATCTATTTGTTTGTATTGTTGATAACTTAATTCACCTTGATATATTATCTATAATATTTATAACACTAATCTTGGGAAAACCCTCATGAAGAATGTCTACTTAGACATGCATGGAGAGCATATCTCACATGGGCACACTCACATTTGACTTATTCATTTGTTCAACAATGTTTATGGGTGAACCATCAAATTTTCTTTGTGCTTTAGGATCCACCACTATTTTTTGTTAAACTTGTGAGCCCTAGGGAACAAAAGGATTCCTTTCAATCTAATCTTTTGGATGTACTGGAACCTTTATAGTGTTATCAAGTTCCCTAAGTCTTGTCAATGGAGTAATAGAAATAATATATTTGATTCCTTCCTAGTTACCATCCATATTCCTTTTAAATCTTATGTTTGTGACCACTTGACCAAAGGCCTTGCTAGAACTAGCCTATTGGTTGGCTATGTAACACTCCCCTTGTTTATAGTTAATCATTGTAGTTTTTATCTGATTTGGTACTTGATTAGATCCTTGACTTTGTGGAGGTTCTTTCATTTTGGTTATCATAGGCACTTATATATTTTGGGAAATGAGAGCTTAATTATACCCAAAGTTAGCAACTTACTCCCATTGATCATTAAAGGATTAGTTAAGGTTAATATTTGGAACCATATGTTGACCAAAGGACTAGTTCCAAGGCATGGTACCATCTTCTTCTTAGGCCACATTATTTTTAACTAAGACCAAGGATTTGGAAGTACTATCAACATTAGGTTTTAAGTGATCCTACCTATTCTAGCCATGCAACTCTTGTCCTTGATTCTAACCTTGGACTTGGTAGTTTCCATTATATGGAGGCTTGTTTACTTAAAAATCTTACTACTGAGGTTGATATCAACCTTGATAAGTCCTATTGAAGGCTTGTTGCCTTTTGATGTTTACTATCTCATTCCCCAAATATTGAGACATGTTCTTGATCCCTTAAAAGTTCTTTTATTCTAGTGACTTGATAGATCCACTAGTATAAGCTTTATCTTTCTTTGGTGCAAGGATTGTAGTAGTTGTTGATGTAGGGAGAATGACATCGAATGGAGGAATAGAAATAGGAGATGGTCTAATATCAATAAATAAGGGCATCAGTGGTCTAAGTGTAAGTTTTCCATCTTGAACCAGATAATTTTTTACCTTAAAGACCACCTCATGTACACTTGGAAGTAAATTTCCTCCCATATATTGGATCATCACCACTATGTCACTATTCAAAGCCTTTAAATAATATAAGAAAGTGAAATTAGGGGTTGGCTCAACTGCAACAGGGACTCTATCCCAAGCTTTTGAAAACCTTTTGTTGAAGTTTTACATGACTTTATGAGGAGCTCTTCTAATTATAGTTAGTTGTTTTTTAAGTGATAAATGGTCACTTTTATCCTCAAATATTTTACACAAGGATTCCACTAATGGATCCCATGTCTGAATGGAATTTTTAGTAAGGCCTCTATACCAATCTAGGGCCTTTCCTTTAAAATAGGTAGCTATTATCCTAATAGCTATATTTTCCTCAATTAAATTGTGTATATTTCAAAAGTTTGTTATGTCCATGAGGTGTTTAGAGGGTGTTATAACTTGGTATCTAGTGTAATAGGTAACACTTTTGAGGGTTACAAGTGGGATAGGATCATAGTGAGTGAGGGATAGAGGGCTTTGGCAATTAAAAGCCATAGAATATTTAAGGACTACCATGGATATGTGGGGGGCAGGGTGGGTTGGGGAGGGTGGGTAATAAGGGTCCTCTTATGGAGATAGGCCTTGAAAATTCCCTAGGAGCAAAGTTTCCCCAGTATGGATGAGTATTTATAAACCTTAGTATTTTCTCCAAATTTAAAGGTAGTTTAATAAATTTGGAAGGAATACCTCTTGAAGCTCACCTTGTTATCACCTTTAGCATGAGATCAAACTACTATTCTACACCAAATTCTATTATTTGGAACTTAACCACTATAAATTTGATCAAATCAACATCAACTTTGATCAATATTATTTTGAAAGATGTGTGTCCCACTAGGCATGATAGAAACTATTATAGGCTTAAATCACAACCTTGGAGAGGGTTCTTCATGCCATCTCTCTAATTGAGCTATAAAATTGGGACAATCCTAGGTTGTGGATTACCTATGTCAGGGTTGAACCTATGGAATAGGTCAACTTTCTCTTTGATGCTCACCTAAGACTAAATTTTAGCCTAATTATTTAGGGAAAAGGGTTATAAAGAGACTAGGGGCTCCTAAAAAATATAAAAGGGTGATACACCAAAGTTAAGTGAATATTCACATAAGTTTGAACCTACACTAGATCATCAAAATATAACTATAACTTACCTAATCTCAAAACCTCACCAATTGCATAAATATTTATTGAAAGAGGTCCTAAAAATAACACTAATATATACCTATGAATTATCTTGATAACATCTTCAAAGATGTAGGTAGAAGGACAACAAACTAGGAAGAATATGCTTCATGAATTTACCATACAAAAGCATACTAAACATTGATTTAAGATAAGAGATAGGTAAAGAGTTGATCTTATTACTTTAAAAGGTAGTTATTATAATATTTTGACAAGGTTTGACCTTATCAAATGAGCACACTTTTTCATGAGTCTCGATGAGTATATTTGTCTCAAAAATTAAAATATAAAAATATCCAAAACATAAGAACCCCTACAATGGGAATGAGACCAAGTTTTATAGAAGAAGAGAGGCAGCCCAAAAGAAAGGGCAAGTATGTTCTCAAAGAAATAACACTTGTCCTAGGTCATTAAATTAACATGATCCACCACATTTTACTCATTAACCAATGGAAATATTACCACCCTTTAAATTAAATATAATGTTGTAAATGTCTTGTTGAGTGAGAAGGTCCCCAAAGCCATTGAGGATGTATTAAATATTCCTAGTTTTAGTTCTCAATGCTATATCTTTTCTTTGGTCTCTCATGCTAATTATTGCTTGAAGATAAAACTTTATAATCATAGACCTAATTGAGACATGATTTGGTTCCTTTAGGTGGCTACTTATAAAGATTATAGCCATGATAAAGAATGAATATATTTCACATTAATTGCACCTTTACTTTATCTTCATGTTTGGATCATAGGTGTATCTATAGGTGGAAAACTAATTCAAGACTATTGTTTTTCCTATAGTTTCCATATCAGTATAGACCTATAGAAAATATAACACTTTTTATATTATAATAGGTCCAAAATATCCATCCTTTCTCTATAGGAACCCAATCCTGTATATACATATATAGATTATCCTAAAAGGGTAGACCATTACTACAATAACAACCTTGCTTGAGAAAAATTATGAACTAGAGGTCCATATTTTAACCTTAATGCTTATACATGTGTTTATTTGTATCCCACTACATTACATGAGCCATTTCATGGCATTTGAACTAAATCCAATGACATTAGAAGACCCTTCAAAACCCTATGTTTCATGGTCAAAAATAGCTTTCTAATCTTCATCAAGAATAATTGGCTTATTTTTAATCTAATTGGTTGTCAAAATTTGACTCAACTCATTGAAAAGTTGACTTAACTCACTCCATCAAATTCAATTTGTATGAGGTCCCATGGATCATATATATCTTTCTAGTTAAACCTATCATTGAAACTTATTGTGCATACATTCACCTTTGAGATTCATTGACCCTTTGACCACCACTCACTATTAGATCCAAATGTATGATGTAACACAAACCACTGATTTGCTAGGATGCACTATTTGAAAACCAATAGCTAGTTTATAGTATTAAAGTTAACATCTTCACTCTCATTGAATGAAACTCATGTGACCATAATTGATGGTTGCATGACCACCAAATTTAAGCTTAGTAGAGCATCTTATTTTTTCCTTAAATTTGACATTGGTGTGAACATCACACATTGTAGGTCTACTTTTAAAGGCTCATAACATGAAGAACAAAATTCTTGGAAGCCTCAAACTTTTATGAGATATTATTATGTCTAATAAGGACAAACTTATTTGATCCAATAGTCTTGGGATCTTTCTAGGTGAAGATATTAAAGAGCCAAGCTAACTGATCCATATTGATTCCATGTGACATCCTAGTGATGGTCAATATTTTTTGGCTAAGTATGGGAAACTTAGTTAAAACTATTTGAAGAGCCAACTTTTCACATGCATAAATTCATTTTCACTTTGGTAGAGGACTCGGTATTTAGTGTATATGATCTTGGCATGAAAGTCACCAAACACTTAAAGTTAGTTCTTCTCGAGTCATCCACATGTGTGAGATCTAGCTTTATAAAACTACATGCTTCAAAAAACCATGTAAGAATTTACTATATGGGCCAAAAATTTCCAATAGGTTGATTGAGGTTTTTATTATGATTGGGTTGAAGAATAATGAGTGGAAGTTTGGGGAATATTGTCTATATGTAGATTTTGGGGGAAGAGTAGAGATAGTGTGAGAGGTATGATCAAGTTGATTTATTGAAAGTGGTTCTTGGAAGGTTATAAGGTTCTCTTGCCCCAACTCCATGAGATGAGATAGGGAAGTGTCTTGAAGGACGTAGAACATTTGAGAGGTTTTATGAGTGGGTGTTTGATTAGAGTTGATAAAATTAATTACTCTTTACATGTTAGTCATATTTACTACATTTTTTCACTAGTAATGAGGTCTATAAACTTTCAACATTATTTGTAGGAGTAGGCTTGTTGTGATATCTTGATGATTATGAAAAGGATCTTTATATATAAAAATATGAACATTAGCTTGATTTAATGCTTGATTCTTGGTTTGTATTTTATGGGATTTAAAATCTATGTCATATGCTTGTTGACACTTGTAAATGAATGATTCATGATTAATGTTTGGTTCAAGAATAAAATACATATCTATATTATATAATTTTTTACAAGTCTCATGAGAATGACCCTAAATTGCACGAAACTAAAAAAACTTGTTTAGATCATACCATGATTTCATTAGATGAGTGGGGTCAATATCTTATGGTAGAGGCCTTGGAAGACACTTCTAAATTTAAGCTGATGATAATGCTTTGTGAACATTAGTGTTATTTGTTTGAGAATATGTAAGATTAGGAGTGTTATTTGGAGGGGAAACATGTTCCATAGTGTTGCTTGGAATGATATCTTTAATGTTATGAATAGTATCATAAGTATTAGTAATGCCATTATTGGTAGCATGATGGTTTTTATTTTTAATGAGCATACGAGTGCCCATGGTAGGTTGAGATGGCTCAAATTGGCACATGAGAAATTATTGGCACTTAGCTTGGTTAAGGTCTTCTTTCAAAGTTATCAGAGAGAGTCGTAACCTGATATTGTAACTTGGGATAAAGATCATTAGTGAATACATGGAAGAGGTTATCATCAGTCATATTATGTTCAAATTTTTTAGACAAGTTCTTCCACCATTTGATGAAATATTCTTCCATTTTAGTTTCATTCTGTTTACATTTTATGAAGTGAACTAAGCTATTTTGAGGAAGATCATTGTTTTAAATTCTTAGACTAGTGAATTAACTAGGTCTTCTAGGTAGTGACAGAATTGTGTTTTATTTGATTGTACAAATATAAAACATCTATTGAGAGTGTTTTAGTTAATAGTTTGGTATTAATAAAGGTATTAATTTTGAACCAATATTTATAAAGGTTACCAAATATATTTAATTTCAATATCGGATTGGTAGACCCATTATAGGTAATGGTAGGTATGATACCTCCTATGCCAATATTATAACTTTGAGGTACAAGAGGTTTATTTTGGAGATGTTTGATTTTTTTATTAATTAGGGATACTTTATTAATAAGGTTACCATGGGAATCCCTAAGGGGGGTTGGGGGTATTCAAATTTTGCAGTCCCCATGAAACTTTTTTGGGTTGGTTTTAAAGGTTAATGAGATGATTTTGCATCTACATCATTTTATTTACATTATTGGTTTGAAAAGTATGTATTTTATTGAGTGTTTATAATAATATTTGATGAGTTTGGGAAGTATTTTATCTAGTCTGTACAACATGTGATGCATTGGTATTGGTATTAGTGGTTTGAATTACACTATGAGTAGTGTCATGTACCATAGTAGTGGCATGAAAAGCATTGAATGTAAAAGAATCACCAGTAGCATGATTATAATTAGAAGAAAAAGAAGCACTAGTATCATGATTAATATTGTTATCATGTCATGATTAAGGAGAAGGATATTTAAAAAAGGCCCATTAGAAGTCAAACCTACCATGTTAGTGGAGATACTTGGCATGGAGATTGAAGAATTCATATAAGAATATGTCATGGTGTGTGACGGAGACAAAAGAGAAGGAAAAGATTTAGAAGCAAATAAAATTTTTATCACAAATTCATGACAGAATGTAGGGGGTCCAAGAGATTCTTGTCTTTGAGGAACTATCATAAGATTATAAATGGTTAAAGGGTCTTTTACTCTATGTTAAGGAAATCCATGAAGAAGATTATTTTAGGTGTGTATTCAAAATCTTGATCATATTCTATGGATAAAAATGGATTAATAACTAAGGATGAATGAGGAGTTACATAATTGGTAGTGTGAGTGGTAGCGTGAACATTACTTTCATCCAAAGTGAGAGACACAAGCTATGTTTTGGGAAACCTATTAGGATTGGTAAGATTCATCATGTTTGTAATATTTAACTTTATATTATCCTTCAATAGGAATTTTATGATGAAGAAGAGAGTCTAAGAAGTTGATGGAAATAATAATTAGTTAATAGGATACAAAATCAAATAGATCGATAGTGTTTTGTAAAATAGGAAATAGAACAGGTAATAAGAAAACATAGTTGTATAGGTTGATTATGTATTTATAGATATTAAATGGAATAAGAAATAATATTACATAGTTGCATAGGTTGATTATGTACTAATAGATAATAAATACAATAATAAATAAGAGTACATAGTCATATATGTCAAGTGTGTACTTATAGACAAGAAATAAAAAAGGATGATAAGATACATAATTGAAATGAATATGTACTAAAGGTAAAAAGATGAACAATATATAAAAGACTATGTTGACATGGATGATAGTGTTATGAAAATAGAGAAAAAAAATTCAAAATAATATCTAATCCAATAAAATAAAGCACACAAGGAATTGGATCAATGTGATTGATCTAATTGAAACACACAACACAATACAAGTTTTGTAATACAAAATAAAATGATCAAATAGAAATTAGAAACTTGAATGCAAATGTTAACTAATTGTTCATTCTTAAATGTTTTTAAGTTATAATAAAATTTGAAATTAATGTGATGGGGAGTTGGCTATAAAAAAGAAATAGAAAGCAATATGTGGATAGTTTCAAGTAGTTTAGGCTGAAAGGAATCTATATTTGTGATGGTATTAGCTTGGTATTAGGGTCTACCCCCTCAATTCACAATCTTATAGTGATAAGGGTGCAAGGTGATTTTAAAATATATACCATCAACCATGTATTTATACTTGGCCAGAAACCAAATCAACTTCCCCCTTAGTGATGAATCCAAGTAGGTACACCTTAGGAATACAAATATTTAATGGTTTCTAGGTAAAGTGATTTACAAGTGTGTGGAAAAGAAAAATATAGTGTGAATAAATTGGTAAATTAAAAAACCACATAATTAATCTATATTTTTTACTCTAATTATGTAAGAAAATGAAATAAAAAGTGAACTAATTACTAGCAAAATTAGGTTAATTCTTTTGAGTGTGAAGAGTACAAAATTGGTTCAAGTGACACTATATGAAATATATGTATAATAGAGTTGACAAGGTCACTACTATTTTTTGGAATCAAGATCCAAAATAACATAGTCTAATAGGTTAGTTATGTCTTCTACATAGAAAATAGGCTATAAAACTATGTTGAGCTAGTCAACCTAGTTTTTTATAGGGATGTAATTTTATAGACTGCAAAATTAAGAAAAATAGTATTTCAAATGAGAAATTAAATTGATAGAGAAGGTAAGAATGAAATTTGGTGGTTTTGAATATTCTTAGTTTATAAAATTTTATTTTTTGATGCTTAAGTGTTGATTAAATATATTATGAAGAGAGTTGACTAAAGTGATGGAGTTTACAAAACCTATGTGCTAAAAATAATCTATGAACATAGTCGACTAGCTCAATTATGTTTTCAAACCTGTATGATGAAAAATAATAACTAATAATAGATTCTAATGGCTTGTTTATGTATGCAAGTATGTAGCTAAAAAAGAAGAGTATGTTGAGCTGATCAATCCAATCACTTGTATTTGGAGAAGAATTGAATAGATAAAATAGAGGTATTTTGGAATGATTGGTGTGTTAAACTTGTGAAAAGACTACTAGAACTATATTGATAGGTTTGATAAAATACTAAACAAATTAAAATATATAATATGATGAAAAAATTAATGCATGAAAGATAACCTACAAGGGTTTGATTCATGTTGGCTTCACCAAAATGTATACTAAGGATAATGTAGCTGACCTATTAATCAATCTTATCTTAGAGAATATAAATCCTACTTACACTTATGTTTGTTGATACATTATATATTTGGGTTCAAGATGATGATGGATCTACTAGACTTAACCAAGTGATCTCTTACCATGATAACATCACTAGAGAGGGTTCCAAATCTTTTAGTCAAAAAATACTATGAAATGACCATATTTAGGTCATATGTTTTCATATTCACTAAATTAAAAGTAAAGTAAAATCTAATCTAGTGCTCACCAAATATTTTGGAAAGAATTGGGGATAACAAACATAAAAATCAAACATGCATAGAATATCTATACACAAGTCAATGTATATGAAATACTAGTGCATGAGAGAGAATTTAAAAATGCAAATATATCTAATCTTAAAAAGGAGGAACAAATTTATGAATACTTACCTTTGAAGATGAACTCACTAAACCTCAATCTTTCCCTTGGCCAAGGTGTTTTATAAGAGGTTGTTATGTTATGTAAGGATAACAAGGACAAGCCAAATCTAAGCTATAAAACTCCTCTATGTATCCAAGAGAATTATCCATAAGATAAGATCCATATCTCCAAATAAAGTATTGAAACCCTAAGATATGATCCTAAATTAGAGTGGTAGATAAGTAGATGCATAATATATTCTTATTCTTATTTTATCTCTCTTAAATGATAAAAATGGATGTATATATATAGTTTTATCTAACCCTAAACATTTTTGAAAATTTAACTAATAGGGTTAACCTAATTTGACTCTATATCATTAATTGATAAAAACAAGTTAGGTCCTGATCTAGGTCGACCAAGTTTGACCTAGACCTATAACATGCTTTTCTCAATTTAAATATAGAGTTGCCCAGGGTGATAGTGTACTATAAACTATCAAATAATGGTTTAGTCTTAGGAAGGGGATAAGTAATGAAGTGAATTACCTAGAGGAGTGTGTAAGAGAGGATTCAAGGCTTAGGGAAGTGTATAGGAAAATTTTGTATTGATAGAAAGTAGTGGTATAAGGGACAAAAATATTTTAAATCACCAATGGTCTACCCACCCATTTCCTAGTTCAAACTTTAAGTCATGAACTCAGAGAGATTGAGACTCAATGGGTTCCTACAAGATATTAAGAATTAGTAATTGATAAAGTTTTAAAATAGTTTAGTTTGATAAAGTATGTTTATACACCATATATCATAGTTTTATACCACCTCTAAAAGATCTTGACACTACCCTATATGCCATAATTCCTACTATAACACTAATTTACACTTATTTTGACATAATTACTAGGCCTATCAATCTATAGGTTAAATATAATCCACATACACACCAAAAATTGGGGCATATTCTAGTGCCTATCCTCTTGTTATTGTACATGTTGGGGAATTTTTAGATGTCCACCCTTTTCCTCTACACATATTAGGACACCTTGAGATTCCCATATTTTATCCTTTGGAGAAATTTTCAATGATCATCCTTGGTATTAGACACACTTTTTGATAATATTATAATTCCAATTATCATTCTTTTATATTCTTGATATCTCATACTTACCATGAGGTAATAATTTATAACCTTTCACATCTTACTAAAATAAATTCAATTTCAATACTTATTGAGATAAATATACTCATAGTTTTCATAATCTTCTTTGATATGGTCATTAGCATAGATTATTTTTTAATCTTTTATCTCATTTTTCTTTGTTTCGATACATTTTATTCCCTTATCATAATCTTTATTAAATAATTATTTCTATTTTGGTCCTTTGGTATCTTAATATCAGATTTAGTTTTCCTTGTAAATCCTAGGTATCACCTTTAATTTTTATATCATTTTATAGTTGGCCTTAGATTCACCTAATAATATTAGATTTCACCTTAATATTTTATATAATTTTTACAATCAACCTTAGATTCACTCAAAAATATTTGGTATCACCTTTGGGTTTTATGTATCATATTTTAATGATTATTTAGACCATTTTTACCTTCCCCCTCTTTTTGGGATGATATTTTAAATTAGTGTTTGTGGTAGATCCCATGTAGATTAATATTGCTTCCCTAGTGTCATGACTATCATTTTTCACAACATATCATCATCATTTTTGACCCATTATTATCCATCCTTGTGTTTATCTATAATAATATCAATCATTGTACTATTATTATTTATCACATAAATTTTTATTATATGATCCCCATATATCCCTCTTTCTCATTTAACCTAAGGCACATGCAAGTAAATTTTAAGATTCTACACTTCCATGTGGAATGAGTCTATGAGTATTTTAGGCACTACGATCTTTAGGTTATCCTATCTAACAATTGAGTGTAATCTCTCTTATGTTATTCATGTATATCACACATGTGTTATATTTAAATATCCATATAGATGAGGAATATAAAAATCCACAAGATTTAAAAGACATATTATAGGAAAAAGATAATATCAAAATAAAAATTATAATCTTAAAAGTTATATCACACCTAAAGATGTGATATTTGTTTGTCATATCCCATATTTTAGTCAAATATCAAACTCCATAGTTAGCCTCATGATAGAGATAAGGTACACTAGGGTGTTGTTAACTAGTATACTAGGGTACAAGGTATTATATCAATAAATCATTATATCTTCCTTTATTTTTAGTGACACATATCTTCTCACACAAGTATCCAATTTCATATTAGGTTGATGAATGTATAAGGGGTAATTAGGAGTATGCACCACATTTTTAGAAGGTACGATCCATTTTATTTTTCATGCATATATCATTCATGGTATGATCTATATACTTCACTTTTTAGCTCAAGTTTGTTATTGTTAGATGAATTTTCGTAGTCCTTGATGTTGAGATATTGTAACCTTACCCACTTATCTATAGTGTCTCAAATTCACTAAATATTTATAAATCCCATATGTGTCACCCTGAATCCATTGTTTCATAATATTTGTTTTGATACCCCCTTGATTTACATCACTTTTAGTTGATCATGTATTATCTCATTTGCTTTTAGAATTTATTTTTGTTCATCTTTTATGATGCCACTTATATTTTTAATTTGTGAGTTGCATAGTAACACCTTAATGGTTGTCCTCACAAATTTACATCACCATTAATATCCAATATTCATTTCATTAGGCAGTGGGATTTTATTCCATCATGTTTTAGAACAAGCACTAATTTTGAGTTTTCACTCATGGAGTATTTTGATTATTTTCCCACCATTTGTGTCCTTTTGAATGTTTGATTTAAGTTTGCCTTGTATTAAATTTGGTTGAAATTTAATTACAATCATTTTGTGTTTTATTAATTTTTTTAAAATTTTACTCTACCTGTCTTACATGCAATGACATCATTTTTCAGGCATATCCTTGTTTGATTATCTTTTGCATTTTATTACATTGGATGTTTTCCTTATATTGAGAATATTTGACATGATTTCTCATTATATTTGGTGTGTTTTTCATTCATTTCCATTATCATATATATATATATATATATATATATATATATATATATATATATATATATATATATATAAATTTTCTACCATGCATTTGTTAACATTTTCTAGAAAATAATAAGGTTTACATCACATTCAAAATTTTCAAATTTCAAATATTTTAGTTATTTAACATGAGGTTTAATATTTCACACATATATTTATTTCCATAGGTAGTTTTAATAAAATGAATAAATTTTTATAATCCTGGTGATATAGATAATCTTTAGGTGTTAATAGTTTATTACAAAAAATTGGAATTTTATCTTATTTTTCAATTCTACCTCTCGATCTTATAATTGGGTGCTTTCCATTACCTACTACATACCCAAGATTTTTTACAATAAAAAATTTATGTTAGGGTAAATATTTTTATTTTATTTATTTTTAGTTATTTTAACATTTATCTTCATTTATTATCTTTAGTGTGTTTCTATGTTTCTTTCCTAAAGCACCATCCTGCATTACACAATTGTGACACATGATGAGCTTTGGGTGGGACATATGTATACACATAATATTAATAACTTCATCATTTATTAAATATTTGTATTATTATGGATTGTCAATGTATCAATCCCCATGATTACACACCTTAAAGAGTCCACTAGGAATGGGGTGAGAAAGTATTGCAGTGCTTTGTAATAGATGTTTATATTTTATATTGATTACACCATTTATACTATAGTTTTTAATTCCTATAGATTTATATCTTTCTACCTATCATATTTTTATCTTGTCCACATTTTTTAGCTTTCTTCTATCCTATTTTATTGTCCTAGCTGATTCCATCCATTTTCTACATTCACCTTTCATGTATTATATTAGGTAATTTGATATATTTGTGAGCCTATTTTATAAAATTTGTACTATATCATCTTGGTTGATACCATTTTATATTAGTAGAATTATTTCAAATATATTAATTTTACTAATACTATCAGTTTATAGTATATGTCTAGTTTTGGGTATTGGATATATATATATATATACATATACATATATATATATATATACATATATATATACATATATATATATACATATATATATATATATATACATACATCTATATATGTATATATATATATATGTATGTATATATATACATA